>PVJA010003030.1:0-54313 GCA_004027025.1 Myocastor coypus | reverse complement strand
CATGTTGGTTGGCTACCTCTGCCGCCATTTTGTTGCTGTTCTGCCGCCATGAACTGGATGCTCTCCGCCCTGCTCCACTCAGCCTTGGGCCAGCCGAATATGGACTGAAACCTCCACAAACTGTGAGCTAAATAAACCTTTCCTTCCTTCATTTTGAGTGTTGGGTATTTGTCCCAGCAATGAGCAAAAAGTAACCAACACAAAGCTTTTATTGTAGGAAACCAAAGTAAGAGTTAAAAATTAAATCCAAAAAAAGAAATGGGATAAATTTTTTAAAAACTTAAAATTGAAATCAATGAAATTGAAATTAGAAATAAAATAAAATAAAACAACTGCTCTTTGAAAAAATGTATAACTGATGTATCTCCAATCAGAAACAGGACTCATTTTACAATATCAGAAGTAAAAAAATAAACACCACTACAAATCTCATGAACAGTAAAGATAATAAATGAGCATTCCATTTTCCCAAATTCAATAACCTAGATGAAACAGACCAATTTCTTGAAAGACACAATCTGTCAATAACACTGTAAGGAGCTGGCCAAATAGCTCAGTGGGTTAAAGCGCCTGTTTAGGCAGACTCAGGGGCCAGGGGTTCAATCTCTTTTCCTGCTGTGTTGGTCCCACGCTTGGGACATGCTGAGATGGAGACTGAGACTGGGCGAGGTGGTGTGCACCTGTAATCCCAGCACTTAGGAGGCTGTAAACAGGAGGATCACCAGGAGTCTGATCTATTCAGTGAGATCCTGTCTGTAGACCCTATGCTAAATACAAAGAAAAATAAAAAATAAAAATAACATTGCAAGGAGAAATACACAATCTGGATAAGATCACGTCTATTTCGTTGAAACAATAATCAACTTCAAAATAGAAAGTACAAAGCCAAAAATGATCGCTGCTAAATGTTACTAATATTTAATGACAAAATATAATAATGTCTTTCAGAAGTCTCTGCAATATCTTTCAGAAGGTATGGAAATATTTCCTAATTCAGTCAATGATACAAGTATTACCCTAATACCAAAAGCAGGCAAAGACATTACATGGAGATTACTGACCAACTCTTATGAAGAAAGATTTCTGTAAAATGCTTATGTAATTGAATTCAGTGTTGTGTTAAAATGTATACATAATCAAGAGGGACTTATAGGCATTATAAAATTAATTATTAAAATCTGTCCAATCAACATGCTATAATATGAAGCCCACAGAATTATATTTATAGATGAAAAAAGCTCTTAGCAAAATACAATATCAGTTCATAATTTTTAAAGCAATATGCATCCCACAATTTTGTATTAAAGAGCCAAGGCCTCATATTGATCTACATTAAGTGTACAACTAACATACTTAATGCGAGAAAACAGAAACTCACCCACTAAGATCAACAGATTCCTCTCTCTCTCTCTCATCACCACTTTTCAATATTGTGCTCACAGTCTTAGCTAAAATAATAAGACACGAAATGAAAATTAAAATTATACAAATCAGAAAGGAAGAAATAAAACTGCCTTTGTTCACAAAGAGCATGATTATATAACATGTGAGTCTAGAAAGATTATAGACTGCAAAGTTGATACATAAAATTCAATCATTTTCTTATATAACAATAATGAACAAATAGAATCTTATATTAAAACTACAATATCATTGACATTTTCACTCTTAGAGATGAATTCTAACTTTTATTCATATGTGTAAGTCTCATGAAACTCTCATTAAAATATTAAATAAAATTTAAATAAATGGAGAAATTGCCTATATTCATGGCTAGGAAGACTCATCATTACCCACATGTAAGGTTCTTGTGTGTGTGATCTGTAGTTTCAACATAATTGCAGTCAAACTCCCAAAAAGCTATTTTATGAACACTAAAATTTATGTGGAAGCAAGCGCCATAATAGCCAACCTAATATTGAAAAGCTGTCATACTGAAAAGTGAACACTACTCAACTTTAAAGCTACTTACTTCAGAAAAAACAACACAATGAAGGATAGAATTTGTATCAATTTGATGCTGAATAACCCCAGACCAATAAAGAGAGGGTATATCTAGGCATAAATAAAGCACCTTGCAGAAACATTACAATTTAAAAATGTGCAAGAAAATAATATTTAAAATTATAAAATTCTTAGGAAATAAAAAATGCACATATTCTTGGATATAGCAATGCCTATTATATTGCAACATCAAAGATAAAAGTCAATAAAGCACTAATGAGGAGCCATAGAGATAGCTCAGTGGAAAAAGTGCTTGTCCAGCAAGCACAAGGTCTTGAGTTCAATCCCTGGTGCCACAAAAAAAAAAAAAAAAGAACTAATGAAGGAGCTTGACTTCTGTAAATTAGAAAATTTCTACTGTGCAAAAGACACTGTCAAAGCAAGCCTCTTAGGTTGGTAGACTAAGTGCTTGCTTGGCAAGCACAAAGTTCTGAGTTCAAACCCCAGTACCCAAAGAAAAAATAGATACAAAAGACACTTTCAGGAGAATCGGAATACCAGTCACTAACTGGAAAAGAATGTTTGCTAAAACATCTAATAAAGAGCTAGTATCTGAAATACATCAGTAACCTTTAGATTTCCAGAAGAAAGCAAACAATCTGATTAAAATACAATCAAAGTTATCAATAAACAGCTTACAGAGTGCGACCAAATAAACACAAGGAGAGATAATCCACATCATATGTCATCGAGCACATGTAAAATGAATAGTGAGCTATTATTCTACACCTTTTTGGAATGTCTTCTCTGTAAAATGAAGTCACATGTAAGTAAGAATGTGAAGCAACGAGTGCTCTCAGTCAACACTGGAAGGTGTGCAAATGGTGCAGGAACTGTGGATTACAGTTTCCTACCAAACTAAGCCTTCTCTTAGCAAGCAATTGGATATTGAGCTTATTATGTATCAAAGTGGATTGAAAACTTACGTTCACACATAAAGTTGAATATGGATATTTGTAGCAACTTCATTGATATTCACCAAAACTTAGAAGCAACTGTATCTTTCAGGAAGTAAATGGATAAGGTTGGCATAATCAGGCAGTGGAATATTATTGCTTAGAATTCAAAAAAATGGAACAATTAAGCGTTGAAAAGACAAAGAGAAAATATAAATGCAGATTACTAAGTGAAAAGAACCTTTCTGAAAAGGCTATACACTATGTCTCTAAAAATATGGCATATGTGAGTGAAGAAATAGACAACCAACCAAAAATAAACAATAAAATGACAAATAGTGATTGAAAACTAGAAAGTGGGGGAAAATAGGAAGATCACAGGTTTTTAGGGCAACAAAATGAGTCTGCACAATACTACAATGGTTGATGCATGTCAATAGAGTATTTATCAAAACAGAGTACAAACCAAGACTGAACCTTCATGTAAACTATACACTGTGGGGGACCATCAGCTTCTGGTGATTCTAACAACTGTGCCATTGATCTAACATTGATTAGATCCATTGATTCTAACAACTGTGCCATTCTGGTCTGGGATTTTAGGAGAACTTGATACTCAGGGAGGCTTGGAAGAAGGATACACAATAAATAAGAATTCTTAATACTTTATACCCAATTTTCCTGTAAACTTAGAAGTCATTAATAATAAAAATTTCTACCAGGTAAAAGCAAAGTTAAATAGTTAAAAAATTTTGCAGTATAAATATTTTAATGTTTATAGTAGAGCTGAACAATCAAAATCATCATACCATTGTCTTGACTAAAGTGTAATAAAAATGTTGGTTCAAAACTCATGGCATGCTGGGCATGGTGGCACATGCCTGTAATCCCAGCACTCCGGAGGCTGAGGCAGGAGGATCGGTGTGAGTTCGAGACCAGCCTGGGCTACAAAAGCGAGCTCAAGGCCAGCCTGAACTGCATAACGAGACCCTGACTCAAGAAGACAAAAAAAAAAAAAAAAAATCATGGCATTAGTTATTCTTAAAGATAGCATATAAATAGGTTCCACTGAAATATGTTTTACTTAAAATCCTAGAATTTACATGAAGTAGAAGATATTAAGGAAAATGGAGTATGGAAACTAAAGATGTTCATTTAAATTCTCTACACAGGAAGATTTCAAAACGTCCTGTTCTTTATTTTCTTTAATGTTTACATATCATTTAATACACACACACACACTGAAAGTACCAATCTAAAAGTGAAGTCTATATAAACCATTACCATATCTAATAAAATTCAATGTTATTTGGCCATCACTCTTAAGCTGTAAGAACAAAATAAAGAAGCTGGTAAAACTTGAAATCACTGTCTTCGTCAAACTTGTGCAGAGCACCAAGCAAGGAAATAATGGCAGCCATGAATCCATCCACCAATGTAAAATATTAAAAAGTTTTTCAAAGAATTTCTGCCAAGTTGGAAACCAGAAACACAATTCCAAAAGTGAGAGCATAATTCAGAGAAAGCAACATTCCTCCCTCCTCATGATAAGCACAGGGAATTGCTTTTTAGTCACCTCAGATGCATGAACTGCCATGTCTTGTGTGTGCAGATTGAGGAACTTGGCATCACCTACCACTCCACTTGACATCATGTCTTGTTTGGTAATTAACCCTTTCCCCATCACTGCTTTCATAGTTCAACAAAAAGGAACAAATCTCATTTCCCAGTAGGCAAACATTGGAGAATGGGATTGGGATAAATAGACAAAGTTGGTAGTTCTTTCATAAATAGAGTGGTTTTGATAGGTGTCATTTTCCCTCCAGATTTGCTTGAAGCAAAATTGTGGCAACCCAGGCGTGTCTTGTCCAGTGATGGTTAAGCCCACTTATTGACTGATTTCGCTTAAAGCCTGTGCACCAAGTACATGTTATAATGGAGAAAACAAGGGCAGGGCACGAAATAGCTCAGCCAACTAAGCACCTCCTTAGGCAAGCACAGGGACCATGGTGCGATCTCTGGCACCACATGCAGCACCAGCCTAGCTGGAGAGTCTGAAAACAGGAAAATCACTACAAGTCTGAGCTGCACAGTGAGATCCTGTACCAAGTACATTAAAAAATTATAATAATAAAAAAACCACCTACTACAATGGAAGTAGTATGCATGAATAGAAAAATAGCATTCATTAATAAAACTTAATAATCACCAGTGACATTTAAATGATATATTTTGAGGGACAGCCAGATAGCTCAGCAGGTTAAAGCACCTGCTTAAACAGAGGTCAGTGGCCAGGGTTCAATTCCTGGCTTGCTGTGCGGGCCCCTGTCCAAGGGCACACTAAGGTAGTGATTGAGATTTGGCGTGGTGTTATGTCCCTGTAATCCCAGCACTTGGAAGGCTGAAAACGGGAGAATCACTACAAGTGTGATCTATGTAGTGAGACCCTGTCTTAAATACAAAAATATAAGTAAATAAATAAATAAACAAACAAAATGATATATTTTGAAAAGTTACATAGTCTTTCCTTTCCTTTGTTTTTATCTTTTCAGTTTCAGAAAACATCATATGCTAAAAATAGTACAAAATTGTACTGACTGTCCAGCCCTCCAATTTCCTATAGTGGAAGATAGGCCAAAAAGTTCCTTCCTTTAACTGCACTTTCCTCTGAAAACAGCTCCGTGTTAACCACTAATTAGAGAAAAAGATTGTCAGAGTGTTCTCAAAATGGTCACACAGGAGAAAATGTTTCTAAAATGTAACTAAGTAATTTGTCTTAAGAACTAATGTAGAATATGTTATTTTGTCATAATAATTAGTCTAGGAAATAGTCATATCTTCTCTCTTCCTTTTTAAAAAAATCTGGATTTACAGTAACATTCTTGCTAAGTAGAACTATCCAATACACACATTTATTGATCCTAAAATAATAATGACCAAAATAAGTTCAAAGTATTATGAACAAATGATGACTAACTCACTAGCTCCCCAAGAACTTCAGCAAAGTTCGGAATGATAGTTTCCAGAAACAACAACAAATGTAAAAATTCCAGTACTTAATACATCAGTGACAATTCAATGGTATTTAACATAATGACAAAGTTGTTAATTTAAAAATGTTCTCTTATTTATTTTTTAATTTTATTGTAAATTAAAATATAAGAAAGAAATAGCAATGAGACAGTTTCACAACAGGTTAGTAGGACAGATACAACAATTAATACATTGCATATTGTTGTCTTCAGAGTAGTTGTTCAGAGTACAAGATGCAGACCTGATATCTTGTATAAACACTATTAGCACAAATCTTTCTTCTTGTTGAGCAAAGAGAAAATAACTTTATATATAGTGCAATAGTCCATAATAGTAGTGTGTCATCAGCAGAACTGACAATGTCAGAAGCTGTTCATTTGACCCTTTTACAGTTGAGCATATTAATATGGCTTTATTTTTTATACCATATGATTAGACTTTTCTGCTAAATGGTTAAGACCAAGTTAAAGCAAAACCAATGTAACTTTAGTATCTGAAAAAAGTTCTACAAAATGCTGTACATGGTTTCACAGTAAATCCTGAGGGGATCTGACTGACCATGTCAGATACAAAAAGTTTTGAAAATGTTCTGTTGCTCCAAAATACAGAACTGTGTCAACTATGCAATTACCACTATTCTCCAAATTCTACTTCTGACCACCAGCAACAACTTGTTTTCTGTTTCTACAAATGTACCTATTTTGAGTGGCTCATAATGTATGGGATACTTTTTTTCTGAATTACGTAATTTAGTGTACTTTAGTGGCAATGTGTCACTGTATTAATTATTTGTTTATTTTTTACATTTTGGTGGTAGAGATTAAACCTTAGCCTTAACCTTGGTACTGATCTCTGTGTCTGGCTGGGTGGCTGGCTGGTTGGCTCCCTTGCTGGCTGTCTTTTTTGAGACAAGACCTTTCTATGTAGTCCAGGCTGGCCTTGAGTTTCCTTTGTAGCCCAGGATGGTCTCAAACTCACAAAGATCTCCCTTCTTCAGCCTCCCAAGTGCTGGGATAATAAGTGTGCATCACCATGCCCCTGTTTCTCTACCTATCTATCTATCTATCTATCTATCTATCTATCTATCTATCTCTCTGCTGCTTATTTTCTTTGAAAGAAGTTTTCATTAACTTACTGGGCAGTGGCCTAAGCTGGACTCCAAATTGTGATCATGCTTGGGTGAACAGTACTTCATCCTAAGTTTGTATCATTATTTGTTTACCTACTCATCTGTTAATGGACATTTTGATTATTCTTACCTTTGGAATATTGTAATGCGTCTGTAAAAGTTTATTTGCTGAAATAGCTGTTTTCTATTCTCTTAGGGTATATATCTAGTAATGGAACACTTCAGTGATACAGCAATTCTACATTTAACTTTGGAAGAAACCCCATACTCTGTGCTATAGTGGGTTCATTAGTTTACATCCTCACCAGTAGGGCCCAAGGATCCAATCCTTACATCTTAATCAACACTCATCATTTCTCATTTTCTTCTCTTTTTGTTAGTAGCTATCTTCATGGATGTAATGTAGTGTTTGCTGTAGCTTTGATTTGCACTTACTCAGTGAAAAGTTATGTTGAGCAAGTTCCCAGATGGTTTTCTTGTTTGTATTTTAGGGACGAGTCTACAGGGTGTTCAGGGTCTCACTATATAGATTGGATTTGTAGCGATTCTCCTGTTTTCAGCCTCCCAAGAGCTGGGATTACAGGCATGCGCCAACAGGCCAAGTCCCAGTTGCCATCTCAGCATGCCCTGGTGGCAGACCTGGCACAGCAGATTTAGGGATCAAAGCTCTGGCCCCTGCACATGCTTGCAGGCACTTTATCTATTTTTTTTTTTTTCTGTTTCAAGTGTACAAATCATGGCTTGGTTTATTTACAAAGTTATGTAACCACAGCATTGTCCACTGTAGAACATTTCATTACTTTAAAAAGCAACCATGCATCCCTAACCATAACTCAATCATTTCCCATCTTCCCTAGCCCTAGGCAGCCATCAGTATACTTTTATGGCCTGCTCTAGACATTCTATATAAATAGAATTATACAATAGCTTTCTTCACTTGGCATAGATGCTCCAGATTCACCCATGTTGTAATGTGTGCTCAGCCACTAAGAATGGATGGATGTCTAAAACAGGACATGTGTGACATATGTCTCTTCTATGTGAGATAGAACCTTTTGTGTCTATGTCTTGTATTCTGAGTAGCTACTTTGAAGATAATGATGTAGTGTATTAACCTTGGTTATTCTCTTATTGTCTTCTGAAAGTTTTTTTTTTCATAACATAAAAAATGAAAACATGAAACAGGAGTAGTAGAAAGAGTTAATATTCAAATACCTGCAACAAACTGGGATTGGAACAGTTTTGGTTCACCCCTGAGTTACATAACGTGAACACCAGACCACCCTTGCCATTTTGGATGATCTATTACTGAGCCTTCTGGGGAGTGCATCCATATGTGGGGAAATCCACCTTCATGTGATTATTTAGAACTAATATGTAAGAATGAATGGCTGCTGCATAAGTATATATAGCAGCTCATATGATTAGTACATAGGTGTCTGGAATTCCATGTATCAAACAAAACACATAAGGTACTTTAATGAGCTAAACTATTTGGCTGGCCCTCCCAGATGCTTTCTTGGTGGCCATTTATATATCTTCTGTGGATACATATTATGGAAATGCTTTGCCAATTTCATAGAAAATTGTTGTGGTTTCTAATGTTGTGATTGTTGATGTTGTTGAAATAGTTTTTATACTTTTCTGGGCAACAAATATTTTTCAAATCTATAATACTCAAATATTTAATCCCATTCTAAATTTTTTATTTTCAATTTCCTAATAAATATTTTGATATGTAAAACGTTGGTTTTTTAAAACTTTTATAGCATTTAATAAGAAATAACCATGTGACAGTTTGAAAACACATTAGTAGTACACATCCAGTATTTGATACAATGCATATTGTTATCCTGCTAATAGTTATACAGAGCACAGGCTGTAGATGTTATAATTTTTTAAATCATTATTGATACAAAAAATTTCTTCTCATTGAACTAAGAAAAAGTAGTTGTATACATAGTCCAATATTCCATAATCCTAGTTGGTTATTGCCAGAACTGGCAATGTCACAAGCTGTTTATTTAAACCTTTTACAGCTCAGCATTCTAACCTAGCTTTACATTTTATGCCTTGTGGTTAAACTTTTATGCTTGGTGGTTAAAGACAAGTTAAAGCAAGACCTATATACCAAAACATGGACCTTTTATGTCTCCTGAGGTCAATCAAATCTCCTCAGGCTTTACTTTGAAACCATGTACAGTGCTTTATAGAACTGTTGTCAGTATAAGCCATCTGGATAAGACACGGCCATTGCTTGACCAATTTGCTTTCTGTGAAAACCTGAGAGAATGTTTTCTTTCTAGGTGACTCTCTTTAGGTATACTGTATATCTTCAATCCCTTTCCTCTGTGGTCCCTTAATCTCCTAGAACAGAAATTTTGAAAAACCACTGAGTTATAGGATATTACAGTACAGGTCCTCTTACGTCCTGAATCTTCACTGACCTTGGAGGGCTAGAGTCAAAATATTGGCTAAACTTATAGTTCTTCTTTATCTCCAGTTCATGGTCTGTAAAGTTATAATCTTAACCCTCCAGAAGAAAAGTTTAGTGATATTATTACTCTATAACATAGTTACTTGAGCTTAACAAAAATTACTGTCTTTCTGAGTATCAAATATCTTAGAATTAATTTGGAATATATATACATATATAATTGATATTCTAATAAATCTCTGTAGAATGTGAGAAAAGAAGTTGCACATTTTTACACAGGAATTTAGAAATGTAATCATATACAAAATTGTAGCCTGTCAATCCTTTTGTATTTTTCCTAGTCTCTTACTCTCATTTAATACCATTTTTATTTTCTTATAAACCAACCATTTACTTGAGAGACAATATAGCAGTAACTGAAATTACATTAGAAGCAGCACATATCTAAAAGACCAGAATGACAGACGTTCCACACATAATTTTAGTGTTACACATTGTTTTTAATGGCTGGCTCAGCCTGCCCTGGGAGTGGGGCTGGTACAACATGTGGTGCTGGGGATCGAACTGCAGTACCTGCAGTTTCCTAAGCTTTCCCAAGCAGACACATTAGATCACTGAATCATCTCACTGGCTCATAGTGTTACACATTCTATCCCCAGTGTGATAAACCTTTTGAAGGTCTTTAGGACCATTATATAATTCTTCCTGGGCATGGTTTTGCTCCTGCCATATTTTCTATGTTTTCTGCTTACAGTTACTTCATTGTTCAACCTTTAAGTCCTTGATTTCCATTCAGCTGTGTTATGTCACTTCATTTTTATTTCTTCTTTTGGGTTCTTACTCTAGGGAGACTATACAATATTTATACATGTATGTCTGGTGTATTTCACTTATGAGTATATTTTCAAAATACATCCACTTACATATGAAGTTTTCTAGTTTATCATTCTTTATAGCTGAGTAATATTCCATTGTGATATACAAACCTTTCAATGCAAGAGTGTTCAACATAAGATAAATCAGTACTAAAGGACTTAAGGAGAATATGCATGATCAACTGTCTTGACAATGATTCAAGAAAATATTTCAAAAAGTCAATAACGCTGTCATTACAAAGACACACAAAAATAGGGAGTGCAGAGGAATGTCCTTAAAGTAATGAAAGGTATTTATGACAAATTTCACAGCAAGCAAACTATTCAGTGGTGAAGGACTGAAAGATTTTCCCCCTATAGGCAAGTATAATACAAGGAGATCTGTTTTCATCATTGTTTCTCCCATTACATTGGAAATACTAGACAGAGCAATAGAGAAGAAAAAAAAAAAAAAGTCTTCACGTTGGGAAGGTAGAAGTAACATTCTCTTTATTTATGTGAGGCATGATGTCATGTGTGTATCCCAAAGACTCAACAGAAAACACAAATGACTCAATAAGTTTCAGGTATAAGGTTAACATACAAACCACCACTTTTTCTGTGTAACAGAAATTATCAACTCAGAAAGGAGAACAAAGTTAATTAAAATTTTAAAAATAATTTCATTTACAATAGCTTCCAATAACAAAGATGCCTAGGAAGCACTTAATCCGTGTGAGCATAAGACTTGTACACTGAAAACTGGAAAACAAGGCTTTAAGAAATTAATGAAAACTTAAATAGACAAATATGCCCTGTTCATGACTTCAGAGACTTAATAATGTTATGATAACAATGTTATTGAAAGAAATCTACAGATTCAAAACATTCTGTATCATAATTATAGCAGTATTGTTTTCCAGAAATGTTATCTTAATTAATATGGGATTACAAAAGGTCCTCATTAGCCAAAATAATTCTAAAATGAAAGAACTGGATGGACAATACATATTTTCCAGTTTTAAAATGTATAACAAAGCTACAGTGATCAGAAGAGTAATGATGGGCATAAGGAGAGATATAGCCAATGTCCATCACCAATGGATTGTTGCCAAGGCAGCCAACAGTATTCCACAGGAAAACACAGATTTTTCAACTAGTGGTGCTGGGGTGATATATAGCTACATGCACAAGAATGGACTTGGACAGCCCCTCACTCCATATACCCATTTTCACTCAAAGATTGATTAACAATGCAAATTAAAGAACTAAAACCATAAAAATATTAGAATAAACATGAAATTGTTCAAAATCTAGATTTGGCAGTGGTTATTAGATAAGTCTTCAAAATTATGAAGGAAAAATATAAGTGGTATTTCATCTATGTATCATTTTTTATATTACCAAGTTGAGGTGACACAAATATCAGGTAATACCCTTAAAACTATATCTATGGGAGTAAAAATAACAACCAGTTGTGCTTAAAATAAAAATTAAGTATCACCAGTGTCTTGGTCACTTTCCTCATTACCGGGACAAAATCCTGGACACCCACAACTTAAAGGAGGAAAGGTTGATTTTGGCCCATGGTTTTAGTCCAGGGTTGGTGAGCTTCAAGAAAAGAAGAAATAATGGGTGAGATGGGCCTGGAGCGTGAAAGCCTCTCCCCTCACGGGCTGATATGCACAGCATGTAGGGAGTGATCTATAAGTCCTCTAGTAGCCAGGTCCCTCTCGTAATGGGAAGTGAGCTATAAGCCCCCACGGTACAATAACTTGAACGCTCTGCCTGGGAACGCAGGAGGCTTTGGGAGGCTATCTGAAGAGAGACCTCAACAGATTGTTTTGCCACTATCAATTGTGCTATGTTGATCTATCAACACTTGTATTTGCATCATTATGCTTAAGGAAGTTTAGTCGAGAGTCAGGAGACCACTCTGACTGCAGCAAGACAAGCTTCAAGTAACAGGGATAAATATGCCTGGGAGTGGCTTTTATTCCACCTTCAGAACTTGGTGTTTAGTTACACTGGTTTTATCCTTATTAGGTGGGAAAATGCTGAGATACATGTTTTGCAAATGCCCCAGAGGTTTCCTTGAAAGATAAAGGAGATGATTGAATCCTGCATTTTTTTATTGGTTGCCTCTCCTTTTTTGTGTCACTTCTCTGTTCACGTTACCATGATCCTGGCATTCTCCACAAATCTATATGAAATCAAATCTTTGGCTCAGAGTCTCATTCTAGGGAACCTAAACTAAGCCACAGAATAAGAGCAGTCACAGCACATTTAATGCAGTGTTGCACTGTAAATTCTAGGAATTCAGAGGTAAATGAGGCAGAAACTGATTGCTCTTGAACCCAAGAAGTATTTTAGTATTACTACAGTTGTTATAAAATAAAAACATTAACATTTTAGTGATCTTAGATCTATTGCTTCAAGTCACAACCTGTTAATTATATCTTATAGAGCTGGAAGTTGTTATGCACACCTCCAATCGCAGACTCTACAAGGCTGAGGCAGCAGGATCACAACTTTGAGCTTGGTCTGAGCAGCTTAGCAAGATCCCACTTCAAAGGCCTTGGGTTTAACCCCTAGTACCACCACTATCCCCCAGATTTTGTTATGTTACCCAAACCAGAGTAGACTTATTCCTATACTATAATCTGAGTTGGAGATGTGTAAGAAAAGATAATCTTTAACAGTAGTAAGACTTCATCACAGAGTTTGCCTTCTATGGTAAAAGATCAAACTCAGACAAATAGTACAGGACCACAGCCTTCAAACCTCAAAACCTACGACTTCATCCATCTTTCCAATGATCCAAAGATGGAGAGCACGGGAACCAAGAAGAATCATAAAGTGCTACAGAAAACTCCACTCCTAACCAGTACAAAGAACCAGTTCCCTCTCTGCTTCCTAATGTCTTTCTTTAACAGTGTACTTTCTCATGGAAGAATTCAAGAAGAGAGATTTAGTCTTATTTGGGGCAAGAACTGAACAATGAAAACTGTAAAACATCAAAAGATGTGGTCTAACCAAAAGTTTACACGCCGTTAAAGGCTGGGGCAGAAGTCAGACATTCCCTTCTTATTTTGTTTATTCATATAACCAGTTTCCCAAGAATCAAGTTATTTCTTTATTGTCTCTTTTTCTCCAAGAAAACCTGTGTTTTTCTTCAGCTTCTAAAAGCATGATCAGTTACACACACATAATCACTCTAGAGAGATAATAAAATGTAAACAAAAATATATCTTTGGTTTTGAGCTCATAAAAATAAAAGTAGTCACCAAAGTTTATATAATCTTCTTTGTATGAATTCTCAGGGTGGAAGAAAGCTCTGGGCCTGCACCAAAATAAAAAGTGTTGAGCTACTCCAAAAAGATTTGGCTGGTCAAGAGTGTGATAGTCTGGGATTAAGGCAATTTTCATAAAGTGTTCATTGGCTCAGCTAGAACAGTTGCCTTTCTGTTGGCAAAGAAGTCATATGGGAAGCAAAATGCGAAGACCCTGCTGTTTCTCTCACCCATGATTGTTTTTCTTTGATTTATTTATTATGTAAGAACAGGAGACTGCTCCAGATGGGTGCGAGCAACAGTGTCTAGACATTAGTTATTGGCCACTGACTACTGGAAATAGCTCCTAAGCATCTACTCAGTTTCTCTTCTTGGACTCCCCTTGTCCCATTTATCGCTCATTGAACATTGCAACCTGAAAAATTAAGTGCTTTTGACACTTAGAATTACTTCAAAGCTGAAAAGCTATTCCCAGTTATGTCAGGAAGGGCTGTTTGCCTTAAGGAGACAGCTGCTCTGGCCAGTAGACCCAGAAGAAAAGGCTGTGATTGCTCTCATATCTGTGGTTGGTTTGCCTGGTGCACCTAAGTGAGGGATTGCTAGTAAGTAGTAGATGAATTTGCATACCCAGGAGAGCTGTTCCCCTCACTGGCAATGTTTCTGAAAAATCTTCTGAACTTTAGCTTGTTTTACTTCATCCAAGTCACAAAACTGCACCAACTGTTTACCAGGTAACACATGATATGTGAGCCCTGCAGATACAGTGGTAGACAGTAACCTCAACATGAATGAAATGTTGAATACTCATCCATTTAATAGAACAATAATTTATTCCCTTCTGTGAGATTATGGGTGTTGTTGTTGTCCATCTCTCACCACTAGTGCCTCATGCTCCAGCTCAGTCCCATGAGGGTATTCCACTTCCTCTACTACTACTGCTGCTTCTGGTCCCCAACTGTAAACTCTGCTCACGAAGTACCATCATGAGATGCTACTGTGGTACCATTATCCACTCTTCATTCCTTCAGTACTTACTTATCCTTCCATTCTGGCTTAGATGACAGTTCATCAGGAAGCCTTTTGACCTTCAGCATTGGTTTAAATTCCCCTCCAACACGTTTCCATTGCCCAAAGTTCAGATCACACTATGTCACTTGTGAGCTTAAGCTCCACAACAGTAGGAATTGGGCCAAATAGTATGTCTCTAGAGCTTGATATTCTGTATGATACCCAAGAAAAGCTTATTAAATGAGTGAATAAGCAAGCCTTACCTAAATAGTTTCATGGAATAATGCAGAATTTCTTTAATATAAGAAATCTCGGGGCTGGGGAGATAGCTCCGAGGCACAAGTGCCTGCTGGGCAAGTGCAAGGTCGTGAGTTCGAACCCTGGTCCCACAAAAAAAAAAAAAAAAATATATATATATATATATATATATATATATATATAAGAAATCTCATCATTATATTTGTGTGACCATTCCACAATGTTCATAAGAGATATGATTATAAAATAAAATATCTGTGATTAAATAAATTTATGAAACTCTGGACTGTGCAAAATGAATGAGAAAAGCCATTCTGTCTTCAAAGGTCTAAAGGGTAATGTGTATACTGCTGTCTAAACTTGCTTGGGCCCAAGAATCTTTTCAAAACTTACATAGGCCATAAGTAACTACTCATTAATTGCTTGTCCTATACCAGGCATTGGTCATGGCTGTGAAAAAAATAATGAATCAAAGGGATCCCTATTGTCCAGTCAGATCCTCAAGAATAAACAGAAAATATTCATATAATTAGGCAATCCAATAAATAATAGTTTGAAGATTGATTCCCTAGTGATACTAAGAAAATAAAGTGTTCAATGAAGCAATTATTGAAAGAAGTGGTTGCTTTTGGAAGAGTGATGAGGGCTCATCGACAGGTGTGTAATGTCAAGGAAGAATCCTTCACACACAGATCTGAAGGAGAATCTCAGGAACAGGAAAAAATCATATGTAATGATGCTTATTGGAAGGCTCACTACATCCAAGAACAGAAAGGAAGTCGAGTAGAAATAAAGCCTTAGGAGCAGAGAAAAGAGGTGGTAGCAGTCAAGATCAGAGACGCAAGGCCAGCCAGGCAGTCCAGATCATGCATTTCTGATTTAATGATTATTAAAACAGGAAGCTATTAAGTGAATTGGAGTTGCAAATATATGCCCTGCTTTGTAAAGGTCATCCTGATACCTTCTTTTGTCATCTTATCATGTATTCATAAACAACTGTGAGAAATTTCAATTAATGAAATGCTAACAGAAGTAGCAAAGATTAGCAATGAATCCAACAGAAAGTATTCTGACATCAAGAGGCAAATTGTAATGACAATTGAGATCACACCTATGGCCATAATTAATTTAAAGGAGGACACAAATTTCCAAAATAAATAATAAATAAATTTGTGGACTATAACATTTAATAAAAAGAGTAAATCATATGAACACGCTGGGAATAGATTTCAATTTCTCACTGACACTGACAAATAGAGTGAGAATTCATTATAAACTACTTGCATGAGGGAATATAAGCTCTCAGCTCAGAGGGTGAATAAGGTATATCATGGCTCAAGAACACATGAAAAATGTGAACTACCATAGCTTACATGTGAGGGAAACTCCATGGAGGGTCACACAAATTTGTCAACAGTCTTAAAATTCTATATGCTACCAGTGATGTGGTGTAAGCCATGGATAATTTTTCCAAATTAGTATCATTTCAAAAGGGCTAAATATTTTCTATTTCTCCTACAGAAATTGGTTTTATGGAGACATTGTCAGGTGACAAGGGAAAGGACAAAGATCTCAAAGCATTAAGAGGAAAGAAATTACACAAGTATGTTAGACAATTAATGAATGTCATTTTCCTGGATTTTACAATGTGTGTAGCATCTCTAAGCTTTTAAAAATCTATAGCTTATGCTGTTATTGTTTTTCTCTCAGGAAGTATTTACTTTTGTGATAATGATGTATGTATACGTTACATTATTTTTAATGGAGAAAAGATCACAAACATGGGCCACCCTCCCATTGGGGTGTGAAACAGGCTGACATATGTAAGCACCACGAAGAAGAACATGTGATGAGTGTGAGCAGGAAATGAAGCAAAGAGACACGCAAGGCAGTGAAGAGAGTGGCACTAGAATCCAACTCATAAAACCTAAAGGCCTATTCTCAAGATTTGAATGTGATGGCTAAAGTAAGGGACAGCTGAAAGACAACATAGCAGTGGAGGGTATCACAGACTTTGGAAACTGGTCTCCAACAAAGACCACCCACTCTCTAAGGGATTGTAATTTTAACATCTTTCATTGTGTTTCATAAAATGTATCTTAAGTACAGCATCATTCTTTTTAATTAAGAAGATACATCATGATCCGTTAGCATTTAGTGAAATCCAACAAATAGACAAAATTATTTAACCAAAATGTGCCTCTCAAATGACCAATGATGTTGAACACTTTTCATGTATTTATTTTCTATTTATATTTCTTCATCTGATAAGTGTCTGTTCATCTCAAATGCCCACATTTAGTTTGGGTCTTTGAAATTGGGTAGGGGTCCAATTTTTTTCAGTTCTTTACATATCCTGGATAAAAGTCCTTTGTGTGAAAGACAATTGGCTAAATTTTTTTCCACTATGTCAGCTGCAAATTAAAGCAACACTGAGATTCCATTTCTCTCTAGAAAGACTTGATATTATCAACCAAAACAAATAATGATGAGACTGTATAAGGAAAGAAATGATTCCCTGTTGGTGGAAGTGTAAACTGGTGCAATCATTGTGAAAATCAGTTTGGAAATTCCTCAAAAATGGTTAGATGTCTCATTCATCCATGACATGGTCCTTTTATGAAATGAAGTACTACTCAGATAAAAAGAAGGTAAATGATGTATTTTGAGACTGTACTCATAAGTGAAATAAATCAAATTCACATGTGTAAACATCACATTGTTTCCTTGGTATGACAAAATGGAAAAGTAAATAAGATCTAAAATATACAATACAAAGTGTAAAATGGGAAGAAGGATAAAGGAAGGAAGGAAAAGAGGAAAAAGACAAATTAATGATACTATTGGTGCCTCTTTAGTTCAATGGAAAGGAAGATTTGTAGTAATATTTTTTTTTTGTCTGATACCAGAGATTGAACTCAGGACCCTGTGCTTACCAGGCAAGCACTGTGGGAATATTGATTTGAACAATTTTTGTGCCAACATCTTGTACTCTTCAGTAATTACTTTAAAGATAACAATATGCAATGTATTTAATTTTATTCTCCTATGATTTTTATGAAGAATTGTTTCACTTTTATCCACAAAATTAAAAAATTGAGTATTGTCAAAGTTATCATCTGAATTCTTAAAAAAATTTATGCCATTTTTCCTAAAAACTATTTAGAAGTAAAATAATAACTATATATGTAAAACAGAAAAGTTTTTCACATGGAAAAATCCAAAAGATTGCTGAAAATTTAAATGTTGACTACAGTCATATTTAAAATTTATATCTGCTTGATTTTAAATAATGAAATATTGATATTTCCACAAATCAATAGGAACACTTTTTATAGAGTGCTCCAGTCTGTCTTCCACTTGCCAGCTTGCCTTCTCAGAGGAGCTGGTGCTGTTGCTTTCCTTTTCTTGTTTATATTATATTATTAGGGATGGGATTCAGGGCCTCACATATACTAGGAGAGTGCTCTACTACTGAGCTATATCCCCAGCCCTATTGTTCATAAAGCACTCCACAGTTAGTTAATTTATTCTAAGACAGAGAGAGAGAGAGAGAGAGAGAGAGAGAGAGAGAGAGAGAAACAGAGACAGAGACAGAGACAGAGACAGAGAGACAGAGAGAGAAAAGTATGTGTATTTGCATGACTTTTCAAAATATTCTGTACCTTGGTGTCTTAGTTACTCTTCTCTCATTGCTGGGACAAATGCCCGACACCCAAAATGATGGAAGGAAATGTTTATTTAGCTCACAGTTACTGGAGGTTTTAGTCCATATTCGGCTGGCCCAAGGCTGAGTGGAACAGGGCAGAGAGAATCCAGTTCATGGTGGTGGAACATCAACAATATGGTGACAGAGGCTACCAACCAATCAGGGCAGCAAAGCAACAGCATGAGTCTGTCTCTCTTTTTCTCTTTAAATTACATCAGGCTCTCTGCCTTAGCCTATCCACCTCAGGGCACACCCATAGTCTCAGCAGTACTCAGACCATAATCTCATCTGTACTAAAACACATAATCCCAGTGAACCACAGATCAAGTCTCCAACTCTAGAAGTCTCCGTCCCATGATTGCATGAGTCTTTGAGGGGACAACTAGACATAAACCATAACACTTGGTTATTTCACTACACAACATTTAAGAAATAATTTTACATCAGTATTTAAAACTGTATTCAAATTATTGTTATGGCTACAGGATAGCACACAATATGGATTTTAAAAGCTTCCTATTATTGGATATACAAACAATGAGTTTACCTAACATTAAAATGTGTAACATTAAGAGGAGAGAGAAATTCTTGAGGGATCAGTGGAACAGAATATAGAATCCAGGATAAGTATAAATAAATAAATAAATAACTTTGATGCTGTCCGCACATCTGCTCTTAAGTTTACTCCATTATATTTTTTGTATGACATTTTAAGATTGTTCCTTTCTTACTGTACATGTTTTATATACATTTGTATAGTTATTTCAAATGCCTCCCCATTATGTGGTAGCTTTCATTTAATTCTCTGGGGAAGTTCTAGATATACAGTAATATAATCATAAATAAAAGTGTGGCTTTCTTTTTCCAATTTTAAACTTATTTAATGTCATTCTGCATCTAATCACATTGGCTTAGTTTTCATGCAAAACTTGTTAAAATGTTACATAATATTGCAATACATTATAGCGACAGTTACTATCTTAATTTGTTGCTGGGAATAGTTCTAATACAGATGTTCTTTAACTTTCTATGGGATATCAACCTGATAAACATGTTGTACATAAATTGAAAATATTACTGGTAAAAAAAATGTGTTTACAATGTTGAATTACTATTATTTTGTTTAATGAAATTCTGTACCATTTCTAATGTTTTATATTATTTGATTCTCTTTTAAAGCATGAAAAAATGTTTACTTATTGTAAAAAATGAGTGTATTTAGTATACCCAACATAGGGAACCTCCCACCTTGTGGTCAGCTACTTGCCTCTGTGATCCAGGTGTTGAGAGTTAGTATGGCTTACATGTACTGCCCAGTGCTATGAAAGGTATCCTACCACACATGGCTAGTTAGGGATAGAAGCACAATTCAAATGTTAGCTACAGCATCTATGGAATGTTTGGGGCTATGTACTACCATAAATTCAAACTATTCTAAGCTAGAGACCATCTGTACTTTTTCCTTGTTAATTTTCATGTGAACTTCAGAGTTATTATAAATGTTTTCATTTTGCTGATGAAGAATCTATATACTAGTCCCTCCCAACTATAGGAGACATATACTGAGCCTCCCATGGGTTCTGGTCTTCATTATTTTTCTCATTGGTGAGACAAAATAACAGCCAAAGTTAAAGGAAAAACAGGTTTTATGACTCACAGTGTGCAGAAGTTTTGGTTTAAAATTAGTTGGCTGCAAGGCAGAGTGCATGGCAGAAGGGCACTACAGAGGAGAAACAGTTCATGGCAAGCAGAAGACAGAAAGTACTAAGTGACAAGCAAAAACAGCGCCAGTCCTTTTTCTGTTCTATATATCCTGTTCGAGCTTCCACACTTGGGGTGAGTAGCACTGACACTCCGAGTGGAGCACCCTTGATCCTAGTTAGCATCACACCATGAGTGAATCCCAGCATTGCACCCTTAATCCCAGCATCACACACTCTAGATCCAGCCACCTCTGAAACGCCCCACCTATGACTGCACAAGGGCCACATTTAGACACAAACTATAATAATGCCTAAAACCACAGGTAGTATACCATCTTATATACACTGTGAGATTTCTTTTCATTACACATAACTGTCTATAATAATATTATATAAATAAATCTTGCAAAAAATGTATGAAGCAGGTGCTTTTTATTTCCTACTTTACATGTTGTGAAATTGAGACTCAAAGAGACCAAACAACTTGTTCAAGTTATTACAGTTAGTGAAGTTTAGGGCTAGAATTCCAAGTCAGATTCAAGTTGGCTCCCATATAATATAAAATGTTTGAGGAATGCACATTGACATCACTGCCAGCATGTTTTCTGTTCATACCTTCCACTGAGAAATCTGATACCTTCTCTGTTTAAACTGAATGTTTTGGGCCAGTGAGATAGTTCAGCAGGCTAAAGCACCTGCTTAGAGAAAGCTTAGGCAACCGCAAGGATCCTAGTATGATTCCCCAGCCCACATGCTGCACCAGCCCCACCCTCAGGGCAGGCTGAACAGGCCATAACATAGATAGATAGATAGATAGAGATAATAAACTGAATGCTTATCACTCACTGTGATCATCACTTTTGTAGTTGGATATTCACAGTACAACAAATATTAACTTCTTTTAACTTCTTCACACTTCCACAGAGGTGGAAGAGTTGTGCTTGCTGTGGATCTTAGGTCCTCCAGGACACATGCTTTTGTTTGCTTTCAAGTTGATAACTTCCACTTTTTCTCTAAAAGGAAGAGACCTTCTCTGTCATATCCTAATTCTCAGTGACAACATCTTTGCCCTTTTGAATATCATTACTATAAGTAAAGTTACATTAGCACAAGCCTTTTAAAGATGTGGCCACTAATATGATAATGGAGATAGCTATTATGTAAGGAGAAAATGGGTAACGTTTTCAGTGGGGACATGATGGACAGAGGGATGGTTCACATTCTGGCCTGGAGCAGGATATAGATAACATTAGGTTATTCAGCACAGTGTGTAATTTAAGAACTGTTTATTCCTACAGTTTTCTACTTAGTTCTTTCACACCACAGTTGGCTGAAGGTAACTCAAATCCTAGAAAAAGAAACTGCATGCGAGGGGAGTGGGGAAAATGTCATGCTTATTTTATTAGAAGTTTTTTGTTTTGTGGTAATTGAATGTTTATTTACTTACTTTTTTATAATATCTGGGGAGATTAACATGTGAATTTTTGCTCAGATTGATTGAAGTGATTGTAAAATTGAAAGAAAAAATGATATTGGTGTACCATTTCGGAACATTCTCCTAGACGCTATTGGTGAACATTTGGGAGTTTTTCCATTAATATCTATAAATCATATTACTTGCTTGCCCATTTTTAATCATTGTTGAGTGTCTGACTCAGGATGACAAAAAATTCTGAGAAGGGGTAGCCTACTACAATAGTACTCCAACTGTGACCAGTTATCTCTAGAGATCCTTCAGCAGAAACAGGAGCACTATCCCAAGCCTGACTGCTAGCCATAGGTAGGACTCTGGCGCCAGCCCTTCACTAGCACAACCAGCATTGATAATAGCATTCCTATTTGATCTGAGCAAGAAATGCAACTGCCTAGGCTATTGTATAGGTATCTTGGGTGTGAAGAATAAAAGAGATCAAAATTCCAGTCAGACACAAGATATCCAGTTGTATGTGACCCTTCTACCTGGAGGATTCAGAGTCAGTCTTCTCCTTCTTCCTTTTAGTGTCTATCCTCAGTTGTCTATTATTGTGTTTTTAGGATTTTACTTGTATTTAGCAGAGGAACAGAAAGACAAATCTGTACATGGTTTTACTAGAAGTTCCTGGGGAGATTTTATCTGAAATCTCTCTTCATGTGTTATGATTGGATGAACTCAATATAAGATGTAGTTTTAACAGTGATGTCATTAATGGATCTAGTACTATATGTCATTTTATTATTGTTGTGACAACACTTGTACCACAAAGGAAGTTTATATTGGCTCATGATTGCAATTGGGTTAGTCCATGGTTTGCTGGTTCCAATGTAAAAACTATATGGGAGAAGGGCCTGAAAAAGGAAATCTGTGCACACCATGGCAGACAGGAAGTAGAGAATGAAAGGAAGGGCCAAAAACCAGACTATAACATTTCACATCATACCCTCTGTGATCTGCCTTTTCTAGCTTAGATCCACCTCCTAATAGCACATTCAGTTATAAACCAACTCATTGCTGGATTAATCTATTTGTAAGTACAGTGCACTCATAATTCAATCACCTTCCAGAAGTCCTGTTTCTAAACACAAGATTTAGGAGGAATATTTTAGACCTAAATAATAGCAGACATGCAGTCTGTTCCACTAATTTAGACATTTCTTTCAGGAAATTCTCAATATCCCACATTTCCTTTTCCCCTTGAAGATAATGTAGTCTAGGCCTTTTTCATTGGGGGAGAGTAACCTTTGTAGTCTTGTTGTGACTGTAGCAGCCAGAAAGCAAGGAACCACAAATACATGATATTCTCTAGCTTTCGCATGAGGTGAGTGACTCGGGCCACAACCACTTCATGTGGCTTTTCCATGGCCATCTGAGCACTGTGATTCTCTTCTCATCAAAATCTATAACTCTTGCCTCTTTCTGTCTCATAGTTGAATACTTTACCAATTGCTTCCAGGGTCTCAAGCCCCAGATAGATCACTGTTTCAGTATTTTCTATAGGGACTTTTAAAATATCCTGTATATCACACACAAGTCATGGGAATCAGGAGCCCTGCCTTAGCCTGGCCTGTTTGCCCTCAGCTCTTCCATAGATAATGTGTCATGCTGGAGGCCACTGGGTAAATATGGCCCTTCCTGGGGCAACTGGCTACCCAGTGACAGAACTTCTCAAGGAACACCCTTTGGCCTTTGTTCCACTTCTATCCGCAAAGTTCATTTTTTCCAATGAGAGTTTTAATTCAAGGAAAGTAAGGTGAGGACTCACATCTACTTCCTACCTTAAGTTTCTATTTTCACATCAGATTCTTGATAGAGAGAGGACCGTTCTTCCTTCTTGTATTAACAGGGGACCTCCTCTTCCACCTTTTTCCTTCTTCCAATGGAATTTGCTGGAATTCTCATTTTTTAAGACTCTGGCTCAGCAGAAAGAATTCTGCTGTAAAGACCTATTCATCAAAAGTTGTATCCAAAGTATTATGCCTGTTCTACACAGTTGTATTCACTGAATGAGTTGTTTTGCTTGATGATTTGAAGCATCCCTTTCCCATTAACTAATGAACACTCCTCAGCAAGATTCTTGAGCTCGGGTAATAATAATCTGTGTGGGTGAAGGCGTATTGAGCATTGCTACTTTAAGAGTTATAAGAATTCATAATGATATAAAATTAGCAACAGAAAGTTTAGTAATAAGACATACCACATTGTCATTTTCCTGCCATAGGAGCACTGGAGGCGTGTTAAAACATTTATACCTATTTAGTATCCAGTTTTTATAAAGTATTATACTGTCATCCCTAATTAATTCTACCTTTCAACAAGAAATTTAGGATTGGCTGCTATTGTTATCCCATTCTTACATGTCAGAGAACTGAAGTAGAGAGGTTAATTAAATGACTTACCCTCATGCCCATAGGTTATGTTGGCAAGCCTGCCTCTTAACAGGGTTGCTGGCACAGATACCCCAAAAGATTGAAATGTAAGCAACCCTGTTCCAGCAGGGGGCACCAGCTCCATTATAAATTTGGGCGCACCCTAGCTTTCTGTTGTAGTTCCAAATTTTACAAGATGGTACACGCAAGAAGAAAATAGATCCCAAAGGCATAGAGGTGGTAGTCTTCCCTACTCTTGGACACAGAATTCCATTCTTGGGTTTTAAATACACATTAACAAATCAATAGTCACCCTCCTTGCCTATTTTAAGGAGATCAAAACAATGGTTCTTACTCCCAAGTTTCAACCCATTATGATACCTAGAATCCCATAATTATCATTTTACTTTTAAGACATTGCAATAACATCTCTAGGAAATGCAACTCCACTAATGAAAAAACTATCAGGCCCTAGGGAATTGTTAAATAAAAATAAAGCATAAAGTTACAGGGCAAGAAAGGACCCAGGGAAATACCTCCATGGCACAAGCACCTGGCTGGCAAGTGCGAGCAAGGTCGTGAGTTCGAATTTCAGTCCCACAAAAAATAAAATGAAATAAAATAAAAATAAATTTTAAAAAAGTTACAGGGTCAGAAAGCGGGCCTATAAAAAGGTAATGCAAAATACCATAAATCAACATTCCTTCATATTCTTGCTTTGTGTCACATCTTCTAGGTTTCCTAATTTTCATATACTTTTGCCTGTCACCTAAGGGTGACACAGTTTCACACACACACACACACACACACACACACACACACACACACACACACACACATTATCATAAGTAAAATTAGATTTAAATTTTGGGTCCACAGTAAGACCATAAAAGTGCTAATAACGTTTTATTTTTCTCTTCCTCCATTAAAGGAAGTTTCATTTCTAATGGTTCAGGAGAATTCTTAATTTATCACAAGTATGCAAACAAGCAATATGCCTCACCAGAGCTTCTCCATTTTTATATTAGTACAACCCACTTAAACATATGTAAAAATGTAGAATCTGATTTTGCAGGTCTGGAGAACAATAGGAGAATTAATTAGGAATTCTGTGTTTCTAATCACTCCCAGGTACAGTCCATGTTGTTTGTCCGTATCAAACGTTATCGAATCACAAGATGTTGGAGGTCAAAACCCTCTGAAAAGAAATCATGCCCAGGCTGGTGAGATGGCTCAGCAGAATGAGCACCTGCTTAGGCAAGCATAGGGACCTGGGTTGATCCCTGGTACCACATGCAACACCAGCCCAAATCCCAGGGATGTGCTATGTTGCCACCAAAACTGGGCATGGTGGCATTTGCCTGTAATCCCAGGGCTGAGGAGGCTAAAAATAGGAGGATCACTATGTCTGAGCTGCATAGTGAGACCCTGTCCCAAATGCATTTAAAAAAAATATAACCCATTATCCTCAACATTCAGAGGCATATTGTTTTGAGTGCACTCTACAAGTCACCAAGACACTTATCTATTTATCCATCAATAGAATATTTCCCAGAAAAGATCTCCTGTGAGAAAATGCTTTAATAATTTTAGCTCGAAGTAAAGGTGATATCCAACAAATGAGTTATTGTGATTCTTCTGAAAATGGAGGTAACACAAAAGTCCCTAGAGATACAATGACTCTTCTTTTTAAATCCTTTTAGATTCTTTCCAGTAAAATAAAAATGTAAAAAGTCATGATCTCTAATGACTTCTTTTAGACAACTGAAAACAGTTCTAGAAAAGCAACACAGCAGATGTTTGATATTTATTTTGTTTTAAAGGCATACTAATAAAAAATATTACCTCCAATATTTCCTTGCACTAAACTGATATAAGATCTGTATTGGAAAGTTTCTACTAGACTAACTCTCCCTGTAAATGTAATTGCTACCTCTGTAGAGGTATAAGGATGGAAGTAGGAGGAAGAAAATTACTCCGGGTGAAGAGGAAGGGAGGCAGTATTTATGGAGGAATATACATCGTGTGCTATGACACGTGTTAAATTTGGTATTCCTATTTATCCAATGAGTAGATAATGTTGGATATTATATACATTGGATATAGATAAGGGAAATGAAGCCTAAGAAAGTTAATCAATTAGCCCTTATTTGCAGATCTACTATAAACTATAGTGCTGGAGCAAGCCAAGCTCTTTAGATTCTAATTCGTGTGATCCTCACTCTATCAGTAGTATCTCCTTGGAAACCAACAGATGTTAAGTTTCAAGGCATCCCCGAGACCAAGCCATTCACAAGACATTTGTTATTGTTCAGATTATGTTTTCAGGATACATACATATGTAGAGAGATTATCCTTTTAATGCCGTCTATTTTCACACATTTCAAAAGAATCTGCTCTTTCTGGAATAGGCACTTGTATCATTAGTTCAAGTTTAAGAATACCTAAATTCACATCCACCCAATGATCAAATGTACTAAGTAGGCATAAGTGCTCATGTTGTGATACTCACTGTGGTAGTGCTTGTAGCATAAAGTAGTATAAATCATGATTCCATGTGGAGCAGAAGTCTACTTTGCCTACAGTCATGCGGAAGAAGAGTAACTCTCACTCCACCCGCAAACTTGTGCTCTGTTCTGTTCTTATCTGCTGGAGTCCACAGACAAAGGAGAGGCAAAGAATTCTATGAACAAGGACATAGAGCTTTCTCAAATGGTAGGAGATGAAAAGATGGTGAAAGTGGGATGAAAGGAAAGAAAAAGAAGAAATAAATTAAGATGTATCACATACATGTACCAACTTCGTACAAAAAATAGAACATTATGTGCTACAAACACATACTAATAAAAACAGAAGTTCTGTGTCCCAGGAACCTGACGCTGTGACATGATTGCACCATAGCCCAAGATGTCTTTAAGAAAAGAGCCCTCACACCAGAGGGTGCATTAATATTAATTTGACATGTGTACTTCAGTTTGTTTTCTATTTATCTATCAGAAAAGACTTGTTTGGCTTATGATTCTAGTGGTCGTAAGTTCCAAACACCATGGTGCTAACATTCTAATGATGGTTGCCCAGCTGAGTCACAAAATGTCAGAGAAACAGAAGGAAAACCAGCTGCATCCAGGAGCCAGGTAGGTGGAGTCCTGCCTTCCCTGACCACCTGCTCTTGAGAGAACATGCTCTGGGAGAATGGCATGCATAGCTTCTGAGGGTGGGGACCCCATTACTTATTCCTCTTATACCATGCATCCTTCCATACCACCATGCTGCAGACCAAGCATCCAATGCATGACCTTGGGGGAATGCAGCATATCCTGCCCACAGTGTCTCAGAGTTTCTGAACAAATGAGTCTGCGTTAGTGTTTTTGAGAGGCAGACTTTGTTGATGTAGGAAGGAGAACCGGGGAAGAGTATGGAGGGGTGAGCAGGACAAAGGCATAAAAATGACTGAAGTGAAAGACATAGACATGTTGATTCACTAAGACAAATGTTCTTATTATGTATCACAAATGCATACTAATAAAAAAAAACTTAAAACATAAATTCTATTATCAACATATACCCAGAAATGTTGACTCTGACGGTCTGGGAAACGTGTTAAGGACCACAAACTTAAGCTTTGAGAGCCTCAATAAACAAATTTTCACATATAATTTGTTCATGCAAAATTTCTCAAAAGATAATGTATATGATTAATAAGATTATGAATGAAATCTTTTACCCCTAACAGTATGGCATAAAATCCAAGATCTTAGAGTGAGTGACCCAGGAAAGATTCATTCTGATCCACCACATATGCTACTGTGATTTAGAGGTGTAAAGCAAAGAAAAATCAGAAAGTTCCTGTTTTTCTCTGTATTTTCATTAACTGTAAGGACAGTAAAAAATGAATGATACAAGTTACACTCATACATATGATATATAAAATATACACATATTTTAGAGCAGCTAGTGGTTGTAATTTCCCATGTGACAAAAAAGGTTTATTCTCTTCTACCTCGATCTTCAAAGATCAACCAATTTTTAGTTACCTTTGTACAGTATAAAGTTTTCAATAGATAAAATTTATACCAAGAGATAATCTTCATTATATTGTTAACAAGTTCCTAATGATGGTGAAACCACATTTTTATATCTTCTTGATTCAATTTTGTTAGTTCGTACCTCTCTAGGAACCTGTCCATTTCATCTGTGTCTTCAATTCTGTGAGAGTAGAGTTCCTCAAAGTAGCTATTAATGATCTTCTGAATCTATTCTGGGTTTGTAGCAATTTCACCTTTTTCATTCCTTATTGCTTGAATTTGAATCCTTTCCTCTGTTTGGTTAGGTTAGCTAGGGGCTTATCAATTTTATTTAATATTTCAGAGAACCAGCTTTTTGATTTATTAATTCTTTGTATTGTTTTCTTTGTCTCTATTGAATTAATTTTTGCTCTAATCTTTATAATCTCCTCCCATCTTTGGGCTTTTGGTTTCATTTTCTCTTCCTTTTCTGGTCACTTTAGGTGATGCGTGAGTGTGTTTATTTATTCCCATTATGTTTTCTTAATGTGTGAGTTCAGAGCTATAAATTTCCCTCTAAGAACTGCTTTCATTGCACCCCACAAATTCCAGTAGGTTGTGTTTGAATTTTCATTAAATTGTAGATATTTTTTAATGTCTTATTTAATTTCATCTGTAACCCACTGATTGCTGAGAAAGGTGTTGTTTAATTTCCGTGTATTTTGGGGGTTGGTTCTCGTAATTTTTTTGTCATTTATTTCCAATTTGATTGCACTGTCGTCAGATAATATGCATAGGATAATTTCTGTTTTCTTGCATATACTTAAGCATGCATGACCTTTGAACTAGTCTATGGTTTATTTTGGAAAAGGTCCCATGTACAGCTGAGAAACTGTGTATTCAGAAGTGGTTGGTTGGAATGATCTGTGTATATCCACCAGTCCAAGTTCTTGTTCAGTTCTGGGACTTCTTTGCTAAGTTTTAGTCTGCTTGACCTATCTTTTGGGGATAAAGGGGTGTTAAGGTCTCCTGTTAAGACAGTGGTATTGAATAGTAGATTTTTCATCTCCATTAAGATTTGTCTTATATAAGTTGGTGCTCCTGTGTTGGGTGCATATATATTTATGAGTGTTACCTCTTCATATTAAATTTTTCCCCTAAACAGTGTGTAGTGATCTTCTTTATTTAATTTCATCAATCTTAGTTTGAACTTTAGACTGTCTGACAGCAGAATACCTACCCCTGCCTTTTTGTTGAGGTGGTGGTGCATGTAGTATTGTTTTCCATCCTCTACCTTTTAGCCTGTGAGTTTCTTTATGAGTTAGGTGTGTTTCTTCTACATAGCACATTGTTGGATTTTGCTTCCTTATCCGCTCTGCCAGTCTATTTCTTTTAGTTGGGGAATTGAGCTCATTTACATTGATGGTTATAATTGAAATGTATTGACTTATGATTGTTATGTCTTTTACTTTCTACTGTTTACCCCTTTTTCTTCTGTGTTTAATTGGTTGTCCTATTTAGTCTTCTTTCTGCTCTCATTTTTGGAGTTTGGGTCATTTTGGTCCCTCTCTAAAATAGTTTTTAGTAGTCTTTGTAGAGATGGCTTTGACATCATGAAATTCTTTAGTTGTCCCTTGTTGTAGAAGTATTTCACTTCTCCCTCATACTTGAAAGAGAGTTTTGCAGGGCATAGCAGTCTAGGTTGTAATTTGTTGTCATGGAGGACTTGAAGCACTCTCCTTCATGCTCTTTTTGACTCCACAGTTTGTAAAGAGAAATGTGACATTATTCTGATGGATTTTCCTTTAAATTTAATCTGTCTCTTTTCTCTAGTGGGTTTTAGTATATTTTTCCTGTGCTAGATTTCTGGGATCTTGACTATTATATGTCTGGGTATGTTTTTAGTAGGATTGATGTTCTTTGGAATTCTGTATGCTTCAGTTACTGAATGTCCAATTGTTTTCTCATATTTAGGAAGTTTTCTGCTATTACTTCTGCACATAATTCTTTTTATATCCCTTGTATTGACTTCTTCTTTTTCATTGATTCCTACTAATCTCACATTGTTCATTTTTGCATCTTGCAGATATTGAATTATTTTTCCTGTATCCTAATTGTTTTTAAAAGATACTTTCTATTTGACCCTGGAAGATACAAAAAAAAATGAATGTTTAGTTATACAGGTCTTGCTTCGACTTGCCCTTGACCACCCAGCAAGAAAAAAAAAATCCTTAATTACAATGCATGGAACGCAGAGCTAGATTGGTGAGATGAGCTTTAGGAGCCTTAGATTCAATAGCCTCCAACATCACAAGCTTCACTGGTGGCACACTGCAATTGCAAAACCTTTGACTGTGTATGTATCTGCTTCCTCTTAGTCCAAAGAGAAGTATATTCTTTCCTTTTTTTTTTTCTTTCTTTTTTCTAAGCAACATCAATAGGGAGGTGGGTCATGCCCACACACTGTACTCTGTAGAATGATTGTGAGGACAATATGCAATATGTCAACTTTCAAAGAAAAGAAGGGTGAAAAGAAAAAAGAAAAGTAATGTGGATTTAGAGAGGTTAATGTTTAATTGTTTGATCAATCTTATATACCTATATGTATTAATCTAAACTGATCTGATGATGAAAATATGTAATATAACCATTGTTAAATTTAAACAATAAAACAATTGAAAAAAAAAGATACTTTCTACCTTTTTGCTAGCTGTCATTGTGCCTTCAAGATCTGAAACTCTGTCTTCACTTTCATTCATACTATGCTGCTAGCTTGTGATTGAGATTTTATTTTCTTGTATATGTCTTTGAAACTGTTTCATGCTATCTATTTCTTCCCTATGTTGCTAATTCAGGGAATCCATAATTTTTCTATTCTCCTCTTACTTTTTATCAATGTCTTTTTTAGTAGCATTTAAGACTTTCATTGTAGTTATCCTTTATTTCTCTATTTTAGATATTTTTTCTGCTCTGATCTCCTCCCTACATTTCTTCAGTTGCTTCCCCTACTTTAGATGCTATTAATTTAGAGATGTCTGTTTTTACTTCAGATGTTATTTCTGTTCTGGTTTCTTCTATACACTTCTGCAGTGTTTTTCCACTTCAGATTCTATTAACTCATGCATTTCTTTTTTTTATTTGAGACTATAGTTCAAGCCAGTTCCCAGTCAAGAACTACAAGTAGGAACAGGAGGGCAGTAAGTAGAAAGCATCAGTGTAGGGACAGCATAAGACACTGGAAGGAGATACCACATGCAAGGATGTGCTTCCCTTCTACTATGCCTTAAGAACCTGTCCAGGGCATGATCGGTAAGTGGGAGACTAAAGTAGGCACAACCTGGCTGTTATCATCAAGAGCCCTGTTGTCTAGAAATGCATCACTTACTGCATTGCTTAATGATGGGTATGCTTTCTGAGAACAGTGTTGTTGGACAATTTCATCACTTTGCAAATACCCTTGAGTACACTGAATATAAAAATTCATGGTCTCAGCCAGTTATTCCCCATGACCTCTTGATGCAATCACCAAATTCAGTAACCATGAAATAGCTAAGAGTACGCCTAACCTAACGCTACTTGTTACAGTGAATTTATTTTTAATAAAGAGGAGTATAATCGAGCATAATAATAAAATTATGTTAAAACTAATTCATAAATGAGTAACATGATCTTTTATTATCCTTATCAAATTTTATCTTCTGTATGTAAGTGTCTATACTGTGGTTTTATACAACCAGCATCACAGTAGGGCCTCTGTACACCAGCATCACCGTAAATAGATAAGTGATATCCATAGTATGATACCATGACATTACTAGGTAAAGGAATTTTTCAGCTCCATTATATTCTCATAGGAACATTGTGCTACAAGTGGCTTATCATTCTCCAAAATATGGCTTCAGAGTGAATGACTATAAATTTACAACCTTTGGAGTTGCAGTGGTCTGGACTTTGCCATTGACTCCAGGCATTATCTTCATCTTTTTTTTTCCTTCCCAAATGTCATGGTTAGGACCATCTACCTTAAAAAAGGCTTAGAACCCTGGTACTCATCCCACTCTTGGGCCCTGCTGTCTACTTCTGGCCCCTACTGGAAGAGTGGAGAGTCCTTCACACTGCCTCTCATGAGTAACTGCATGATGAGAGTTTCACAACAGATGTAGGAAGAAAGTTCAGAAGAAAAGAGGGAGGATGGCCACGGGATATTGTGATAAAGAGAGGGACATGTCAGATTCTTGGAGATGAAGTAACCAGACACCTGGTAGTGTACCCACAAAAGGTTATAGAAAGCCCAAAAGAAAGGGTGGTCACAAGGGGGTGATGTCCATATTTTTGCTTCATTCTACTTCTACTTGTGCTGTTAAATTACAGTTTCTGTGTATTTATTTTCATTTGCTTCTAAAATTATTTTTTAACTGGGTGTGGTGGTGCACACCTATTAATCCCAGCACTGGGAGGCTGAGGCAGGAGGATCAGTGCGAGTTCCAGACCAGCCTGGGCTACAAAAGTGAAATCAAGGCCAGCCTGAACTGCATAGTGAGACCCTGTCTCAAAAAGACAAAAATTAACTTAAAACATTATTTTTAAATCATGCCTTCATGCTCCCTAACATGCCACTTGTTTAATTCTATCCCAATCAATTCATTATATTGTGATCAATTATTGATTCCAATAAATCTTAGTGAAGTACTTTCCTCAAGATCTCTAGAAGAACTTTGTCCTTCTACCTCTGTTCACAGCAGCCTTTAAATGACAAAAACAAGAAAACTAAACTGAGGATTTTCCCAGTGCTCCTATTTGCCCCTCACTGTACATCTCCCACCTCTGATAAGAATAAATCATCTCATTTGTTACCCAAGGGGACATCTCTGAAAAGCTAGGTTGCTGCTCATAACCTGGGATGACTAATAGAGAAGTGAAAAAAATAATAATGCACAATCTTCATTCATCTTTTCAACTGAAAGAGGAAGTACAAACAAACTGTGTGCATCCATTAACAAGGGTTTGGAACCCTTGATCTATTCTCAGCAGTACCTGTCAATTCTTGTGAAGTACATAGGAAAAAAATGACGTCGTGGGAAATGCTAGGAAGAGTATAGAAAATAAAACTGAAACTCATATTTTGACCCTGACCACACATGCACCTTTAAAAAGCTGCATTACATGATGTCACAGTTAAAAAAAAAATCAAAGCTTGTTGTCACGTGCAAATATAAAACAATGAGCTTCTTCCTGAAGCATCTGCTTCACGTTAGCTGCCGAGGTGAAACATTGATAGGAACTGTTATCCGTGGAGAGTGTTTTATGTTACATTATATCACAGTTTACTTAAATGGTCCAGACATATTTTACTAAATTTAATCTTAATCCAATCAGACAGAAATATTCTTTTAAAAATGTATGCAATTGTTATTATCATACCAAAATACTCAAAGAAAATATTTTCAACAGTATCTTTTTATCTTCAGGGACTTGGGTTCAGTTTTTAGAGAATCTACCAAAATGCCACAGACAAAAGAATTTATTCTATTTGAATAAAATTTTACACATTTAATATAAAATTCCCCAAAACAGAATTAAGGCAAAAAAAAGAAAAAAAAAAAAAAAAAAAAAAAAAAAAAAAAAAAAAAAAAAAAAAAAAAAAAAAAAAAAAAAAAAAAAAAAAAAGAGAGAGACTAAAAGGAAACTATTTCATTTTCATGTTTTCCATCAAATAGCATGCAGTGTTTTCCTGTACGTGACTTAGATCTTCTGCATCTGAGAGACAGTGGAGCTTAGCCCATAACCCCACTACAGAGCAAGTATCACCAAGACAACCTCAAGGCTGCAAGGGAGAGTCACCAAGAAAAGCACCTTCAGTTCACTCAGCGGTTAGAGATAGTACCCTAGCAGCCTCAGGAGCCAAGCAGAGCTCTGGAATAAGCACAAACTATAGGAGAGAAGCCTGCCCATGCAGCTACCCTCTCACAGTAGTGGCCACATAAGAAGCTTTCAATGAGATGAAAAATGAAGTGAAATGAAATGAAATGAAATGAAATAATAATGAAATGAAATGAAATGAGACGAAACAAGATGCCAGGGCAACTTCAACTCTAACTGGCAGGAACATTAAGTACACTTGCCTGTATTATCTGGTTACTTAGGGTGCACTATCCAATATAGTAGCCACATGTGACTATTCAAATTTTTAACTCATTCAAATTTGTGTTGAAAATAAGCCCTTCAAAAAAAGAAAGAAAGAAAGAAAGAAAGAAAGAAAGAAAGGAAATAAGTCCTTCAGTTGTACAAGACATATTCAAAGGACTGGTAATAGCATATGACTAGTGGCCACTTCCAGACAATTCAGATGTAGAATGTTTTCATTATTTTTTTTTAAATGATGTTTTATAGTGCTGCTATAAGCCATTGCCCACAAGATATTTCAGAAAATGCATCTACAGTTTCTGGTGGAAGAATAGATATAAAAGATGGAGAAAAAATGGGACTATATAAGAAGTCTAATGCTCAGGGCCAAAAATAAAAGAGAAAATAATACATTTCTATAGGTATGTACAAGATGCTTGAGAACTCGTTTTAAAGACTAAGTCCTTAGGAGAACTCACTAAATCATCTCAATTCCTCTTCTCTCTCTCTCTCTCTCTCTCTCTCTCTCTCTCTCTCTCTCACTCACTCACTCTCGCTCTCGCTCTCTGTATCTGTACATACAGATGTTATGAAATATGAAGAAGAAAAAATTATCTTCCTAAAATCTTAGGTTAATAAGACAGCATTTGATCATTGTTATTTTTAGTGTTACAGACTTAAAGCCAGCACATTTCATAGTGAAATGGTCCTCTGTGATATGTGGTGACAGGCAAAAGTACATGGAAATAAAAATTTATGGTAAAGGCTTTAATTCAGATTTGGTTTTTTTCATATTTTTCGCTCAGCAAGAAGATAGCAAGTCTCATCACTTATGGGTTTTCATATGACTTATGATGACAAGCCACCTTAGTGGTTCAATGCACCATTAAATTTTATCTCCAATGTATTCCCCACATGAAATCTAAATCTCTATTAAGCCCTAGCAGTATAATGCAGTAAATTTCTCCAGAGCAGGGATCACCATTACATCTCTGTAGAAAACATCATTTTTTCCACATATGAAAATGGTTAAACTAAAAATTTAATGACTGAATCTAGAAATGCTCCTTTAGGCCATAGAAAATGAGTTTAATCTGTGAATGTGATTTATGGCTATTAGGGCAACAAACTTCATCACACAGCTATAGCTCACAATGAAATGCATGGCGATGCTTACCCTTGCTAATGATGCCTGTCTCGGTCCTATGGGTACCTCAGTGATTTTCTCTGAGCTACAAGAATGTCTATCTCCACTGGCTATTAAGATTATTGACCTGTGACAGAAAAGTTGCTCAAAAGTAATGTTTTTGTATTCTTGGAATTAAAGCATTCTATCTCATTCCAGAGGTAATGTAAAATAAAGAGCAGGAGAGTGAAAGGATTTAGACAATGAATTAAACAAGACAGCTACTTAAATGAAGTCTCACACACACATATAATTAGCCAATATATGGTTAACTCAACCATTTGCTCTGTTATCACACACAGAATTTTTAACGAAAATTTTCATTGGATGAACCAAGGCTGTATGTATGCTTAAGGAATTTGGAACATTTTTAACACAGAAAGTAACTGATTAAGGCAAGGTCAGAGGGCATTACTGTGATTATTTATAACTACCTGCCAAATAAGTGAGGGTTGTTTAACTGCATATTCTAATGACCTTGTAATTAGTCAAGATTTATGTAACTTCTTAACCATTTAGATATGTTTTTATAATTTGCATATGATTAAATGCACCAAGAATAAATGAACACATTAAAAAAGGTTGTTGCCTTACTGTTTGCCAACAGAGCTAAAATATACTGCTGTCACAAACAAATAATGTGTTCAAGTGCTGAGAATTCCCTTTGCCAATATTTATAAATTTCAAAGCTTAAAACACACAATTTAGGTATCAATGAATGTGTTTCTAAATTCTTATTCTCTGTACTAGTTATCTACTACTGTGTAACAAATTGGTTTCCCTAAAACTCAGCACCTTAAGATAAGACAATTTATTGTCTTCTTGTTTCAATGGAAAAGGAAAAGGGTATAATCCAGCTGGGTCCTCTGCTTTGAGTTTCTCAAAGCAGGGGTCACTGGGCCATCCATGGTAATAGCCTAGGGTCCACATGAGACAGAATTGGCTTCTTGTCTCTATCGCTGAATGATGACAGAATTCTTACCTTTGTTAGCTAATACTTTAAGACCTAGAGCTTTCTATCTGTTATCCAGGGCCACCCTTAGCTTTTTACTAGCTGGCATCCCCCTAAAGAACAAACACACAGAGCAAGAGAGAGGGAGGCCACCAACTTTCATAACTGACCTAATTCTGTTCTGTTCATTAGAAGTCAGTCACTGGGTCCATCTTACTTTTAGAAGGACTTGATTGTGACTATTTAAGAAGACAATGATTAAATCAGGGTAGCCACCATCTCTGTCTCCTTAGACATTTTTGACTAACGCATAATATTTATGTAATATCTGTATATACTTACAGGGCACAGCAAATTTCAATACACATACACCATGTGTACTGATCAAATAAGGATAATTATTCCCAACTACACTCTATCAATATGTACATTTGTTCTAGTCAGGGTTTTCTTGAGGAACAGATATGATACAAGGAACAGACATAACACAAGATGTGCCAGTCCAAGTCAGATGGGGAAGTGTGCTGACAGCCTCTGCACACTGCTAACTGAAGGATTAAGTCCCAAGGCTTTTATACTCCTGCAGTGCTCCATCCCTACTGGTCTCTACTGGTCTTAACCAGTGTCTACCAGTTCCTGACAGTCTCTAAAGGTCAGCCGTTGTGTCAGTAACAGAAGGCAAAAGAATCTGCTATGGAAAGCTGAAGGGTCCAACTTTAGAGGCTGACAAGTCTGTGCAGAAAGCCAGGAGATAAAGTCCAAACTGAGTTATTCTGGGGCAGTGCCCTCATGGCTCCCAGTGTGAAACAGCCAGGCAATGCAGACAAATTGATAAAACGTATTGACCACCAGGCTTCCAGCCAAGTTGACACAATGTATCAATAACTACAACATTTAAAGCAATTCTTTTTAACAACTGAAAACAAAATGGATGGCTTTGATAGCATAGGGTAATAGGTGGACAGAGGAGCTACTGACTTCTATAGGAAATAGAGAATAAAGCACAGGTTGAGGGACAAGATAATTTGGAGCCTGAAGTCTTTCCAGAGTAGTCAGAAATGTCCTTCACTCACCTGACAAAGGGTCCATGAGAGTTCAGCTAAACCATACAGACTGAAAGACAAGAGCACACAGAAGGGAGTCTAGGGACAATGGGTAAGCACAGGAAATGGGAAGAAAGGACAAGGACAGAGCACTGAGTAACTCGAACACAGAGAAAGGTAAGGTCACAAGACTAAGATGGAATGTGCACCAAAGTGGAATTGTAGTCATAAAAATATTTATAAAAAGACAAACTAGAAGGCAAGAAAGAAGACAGTAACAAAGGAGAAAAGTCTCTACCCTGTTTCTTTGCTGCAAAGAGGTAAAGTAAGACAAAGAGCTGAATGTGTCCATCTGATTTAATAACCAAGAAGTCGTTAGAGCCTGCTAAGAGGGGCATTTTCACTGGCTCAGTGGGGTAACAGATAGATTGTAATAGGTTTAGGAGAGAATAAAAGGTGACAAAGTGAGGGTACTGGAAACAGTCTGAACTCCAGACTTAGTTAAGAAGGGAGTCTTTGTCTGTTAGTTTGGCAGGTTTTTGTAAAGTGTGTTGACAATGGTCTAAAAAAGTCTGGTGCTAACATATCACTCTGGCAGAAATTATCATATTTTGGGAGCAGGTGAACAAATAGTCACAACCTCTCGTAACCAAATATCATATTAGAAAAGAAAATGAAAAATACTGAGCACATAACCACAGAATAGCATAATCTTAACAGAAGACACCCTGAAACACCTACCCCCCAAAGATGCTTCAAACAAATCTAAAAGCTTCTTATAAGTAGGTAAAAAGCTTCTACTGTCATAGAGGTAAACCATGCTTTCTCAGGAACTAATAAAATACAAAGCACAAAAGAGTCTGATATAGGTTCTGTTTTATTCTATACAATTTATGGGACCCACACTGATCCTGAGACTGCAGATCTAATCAAAAGATAAGCCCTTTATTTAAGTCTTAACCATCCAGCAGAAAAGTCTAACCATAAGGTATAAAAAGTAAAGCCACGTTAACATGCTGAGCTGTAAAAGACTCAAGTCAACAGCTTCTGACATCACCCACTGTGATGATAACCCACTACTATTATTGACTATTCGACTATATGTACAGCTACTTTCTCTTAGTTCAATGAGAAGAAAGATTTGTACTAGTAGTGTTTAGAAAACATATCATGTCTGCACTCTGAAGACAACAATATGCAACGTATTAATTATTGTAACTGTCCTACTAATGCCTAGCCTCCCTTCCATTTCCAGCTAGACAAAAGGGAGGTTGAAAGGTGTGGTTATGGAATAGGAGCCACCTCCCAGCAAGTCTTGCATTGTGAAAAGAGTATGCGATCTCTCCACCTCTACCAGTCTAGGTCCAGGAATGTCCTCATCCTGAAAGATGAGGACAGAAATTCAAAGAACTATGTATGGCAAGTGTCAGATCAGAAGCCTATTTTCTCAGCTTTGTTTTTTTTCGTGTATTTAGTACAGGGTCTACAGGGTCTCACTAATCAGATCAGACTCATAGTGAACTTGCCTATTTTTCACCCTCCTAAACTCTGGGATTATAGGTGTGCACCACCACGCCCTGTCTCAATCATCACATTAGCACAGCTGCAACCCAGGAGCAAGACCAGCACAGTAGGCTGAGGATCGAATCCCTGGGCCCTGAGTCTGCCTAAGTAGGTATTTTAGTCTGCTGAGCTATCTTTCAAGCACTCTTCTCAGCTTTTGAGGCTCCAAACACGTGTGCTTTTCTGTTCCTTTTGGTTTTCACCAAACTAACAAAAAAAGTTGATCTCTTACAAAATTATTTTGTAGATCTGAGGGTAGAAAACAGTTTCTTATATGTCAAGCAAGTGCTCACCAACTGAATTATGCCCCTAGCCCTCAATGTCCATTTTCTGAGCTAAATTAATTGTGTTTTCCATAATCGACAGTTAAGTTCTAGACCATAATATTTGGGAATGTGACCGTATTTAGAATTAGGATCTTTACAGACATAGTCAATTTAAGATATGTCATATTGGCTGAGAAGAGACTACTTCCAGTAGCTTATGTCTTTGCATGGAGAAAGGGACTTAGAATCAGACACACAAACACATAGCATGTGTGACAGACATGCGAAGGCCAAGGCAGAAACTAGAATGATGCTGCTCCAAGACACAGGGTGTGAACGAGTGTCAACCACAGCCAGATACAAAGAGCAGGCCCTGAGGGACTGTGCCCCCAATCTTCTAGAGGAAGCATAATTCTGCTAACAACTCGATTTTAGACCTCTATTCTCTGAAACTGTGACAGAGTGAATTTCTATGCTTTTAGATGTGTGGTAATCTTATAAAAGTGATATAGTTTATACTCAACCAACATATGTAAACTTGACTTGAGTAGAAACTGCCTAGTAAATTACTAAGGCTCTGAGTGTGCTAGTGGGTCACGGACAAGTAGGCCACAAACTGAGCAGAAAAGTACCAACTAACAGACGTGAAATGCAGGTGAAGGAAGTCTTCTCTTTCTTATGAAGTGTTCTAGTCTTTGCCTTTGGATGTTGGTCTCCAGTTTCTTCAGGCTTCTAATATAAGCTCTCCAACCTCCAGAGACTCATTGGCTTTCCAACACAACTTGTACAAGTGATTCTGCAGTGATCTTCCAAGACTTTACCTTTGACCATCTCTGCATCCTCCAGCTCTCTAGCCCACAGAGAGACATTTTGGATTCTTATATCTCTGATCAAGCAGATGATCATTTGAATTCTTCCAATGTTGATCTTGTAAGCCGACTTTACAAATTATATATATTCTTATAGAGAACCTAAATAATAAAACCAACATTCTATGTCCAGTATCTTCCTTTAAAACCCTAAGGCTTCCTTCAAAGCATTTAACTTGTTTATCTTATAACCAAATATTATCATATGAAAAAATTTTGTCACTTCGTACGTTTGCATTTCTTCATCTCAAAATTCAATGCCATATTTTCTATTGCCCCTGTTATCTAAAGCAATCTGACATGATTTTACTTATTATAGTATCATCCACTTGTAGATATGCACTAATAGATAGATAGATAGATAGATAGATAGATAGATAGATAGATAGATTTAAAGATAGCAATATATAGATATAATGGCCTCTTATCTCAATGATTTAATCCTATAAAATTTTGTTTCACACTATACAAAACGAAGCTAATAATAGGGAAAGTTGGGATGATGCTGTTTTCTGTGGAATTATTCATGATCTTAGTTTGGTAGAGGCTTTGCCAATCTTCAGCACATGGATTTGGAGGGAAATCTGATCAGTACTATTTAGTCAACGGTTGAGAGAAGCCCTCTAGTTTGAGAAATAAACAGCTATTTCTGGTCTACTTTTATAATACTGCCATGGTAACAACAGAGATAGCTCTTAGTAAGGTTCTATCATATGTACCACTTGGATGAAGTTGGACTGTGAACCATGATCCTGGATGGAGTGGTGAGTGGATGGCTGGCTGGCTGGCTGGCTGGATGGATGGCTGGATGGATGGACACATTCCAGAAATAATGTCACAAAATAGAATAAGAGTATCACAGTGGAGTTCTTGCATTCCTCTGAAATTCATATGTTGACATTCTAGCCACAAATGTGTTGATATTAGGATGTGAGATTTTGGAAAATAATTAGGTGATGAGAGTGGAGCCATCATGAATGTGATTAGTGCCCCTATAATAAGGTCTCTTCTTTCTGTTATATAAAGCTTCAATGAAAACTTGGCAGTCTGAAACCCTATCACAAGTTGTGTGTTTTCACTACTATTCAAAGGTATGAGAAATATCTCACAACATAAATTTTTAAAATCTACATTATAAATCATATTTTATAATTCTCTACATCTAAAATATGTCATTACCAATAGTAATACATATGTCATTATGTACCTATTAGATATATATTTAGTAGATCAGATTACAGTGGTGCCTTGATTCATGAATTTAATTTGCTCTATGATTTTTGGGAAAGATTCTGGAAAATACATTTATTTGTATGGGAAAGATGTTTGTCACCTGATACAGTGTTTACAAACAAAAAATAATTTGGCCAGCACTCCTGTTGGTGGACCAAATTATAAATAAAACTTTGTGAATTGAGGCACTATAGTATTTATAAATTTTGTTTTATGCTATATTTATTTCTGGATTATCTAATGTAATATATGTGCTGTTTTAATTGCAAAACTATTATCTTTTTTATGGAACATTTTTTTAAAGTTTAGCACAGTATCTGACACATAATACAAGATGTGATCAAAACTAAGTAAATATTTAAGTTGAAAAACTATTACAGTAAAAGACATGTTGCCCTTAAATCAATTCAAAATGCTAACCTTTCTTCAAGCACACAATTGTTTTATTCTTGTCACTGTCTTCCTTTTTCAAATTTTTATTTTAAAGAGAAAAAAAGCATAAAACAATGTGCAATGTGCAACACAATCCTATTACATTCTGAATCAGTTCTGGAAGTCTCTCTTTGAGTTTTTGCCTAGTGTGAGAAAACTACAGTGTGTGTCCCTGTATTGGCAGCCAGTGAAAAGGCTCAGAAACAAAAAAAGGTCCTCACCACCTTATTCATGGGATCTGGCATCAAGTGACTTTGCATGCTTCCTCAAAGTCAAAATGACCTTCAAAGTGCTGGCCAAATAGCTCAGTGGATTAAAGCACCTACAAGAAGGGACAGGGGCCAGGGTTCAATCCCAGGGCCTGCCATCCTTTCCTGCTCCTGGGAGACAATGAGATAGGAACTGAGACTGGGGGTGGTGGCATGCACCTGGAATCCCAGCTCCTGGGAGGCTGTCAACAGGCAGATCACTATGAGTTTCTAGTAGTGAGACCCTGAACACCCTGGACATCCTTTCCTAAAATACAAAAAGGAGAAAGAAAGAAAAAAAGGTCTACAAAAAGTAAATATTTTGAATCAGTTTAGGGCATCACAGTGCAATAGCCCAAATGACAGCAAGAAAGAGGACTTCCAGAACTGCTTCAGTGTCAAGAATAAAAGGATAAGTGTGCTTGTAGTGAACAGGCGTATCTTGAAGGGAATTAGTTAAATATGTCTTTTACTCTAATAAGTTGCATTTTTAGATCAAATCGTACAGGTGCTCAACATACTGCGTTGGATAAGAGATAAGAGGGAAGGAACAGCAATTGGATCAAGGAAGTGTTTCTTTAGAGAAATATGAGCACGGGTACATGTCAAAGAGAAAACACTCACTGGGAAAGAAGTAATGACTTTAAGCTAAAAGCACAAAGACAGGGAAAGGAGAACTAGAGAAAGAGGGGAGGGAGGAGAAATGGAATAAAAAAGCAAGACATACTAAGTATTTGAAACTACACCCTAAGATAAATGTAAACATCATGTACCGCAAACATGTATATATAAATAAATAATTTTAAAATAATAAATTCTAGGTTCAATGGTGAAACAAAATAATTTGGGACCTTGATGAGTTATGTGCTCTCATGGTACAGGTTCATTGATGTCCTGTGTTCTCACTAACCGTGAAGGGTTAGAGCCAAAATATTGGCTAAATTTGCATCTGTTCTCTTTCTCTAATTATTTGAACTGCCAACTTAAGTTGTTAACCATGCAGAAGAGAAGCTTAATAATATTATTCTCTATAATTTAGGCATTTGAACTTAACACCACTGTCTTTCTGGAGTCCCAAATTTCCTGTTCAAGGAGATTATGGGGCCGTCGAGGAAAGCAGTAGTTGATGTACAGTGCCTAAGGAGAGTCACCTAGAGAGAAAATATTCTCTCAGGTTTCTACAGAGAGCAAAATGGTCAAGCATTGACCATGATTCATCCAGATGACTGACAATGGCAAAAGTTTTGCAAATCACACTACACAGTTCCAGGGTAAACCCTGAGGGGACCTGACTGACCTTGTCAAACACAAAAGTTACATATCTTTTGTAACATAGGTCTTACTTTATCTTGGTCTTAACCATCCAGCATAAAACTCTAACCATGAGATATAAAAAGATCTTCACTAATGATGTTTAGACAAGAAATCATGTCTGCGTACTATACTCTGAATAACTATGTTGAAGACAACATTATGCAATGTATTAACTATTATAAATGTATTAACTATTATAAAAATAATATTAATAAAAATAAACTTTAAAAAATAATTTGAAGTTTAGAGAAGAGATTGTTCTTAGAATGGAGACCCAGAGTTTTGATGCGTAGCGAAGAGGTAGAGTTGTAATATAGGGAAAGTTATCTATAGCAAGTAAAAGGATTGGAGCTTAGCAGAAGACTAAAATGAATTTTATTTATGTAGAGCATAGTTATCAGAGGTTGAAGGCTTAAATTAAAAAGTAGAAACTGACTATTAAACATTGTATAATAGCAATTTAAATAAATTTTATAACTTAATGACCTAATGTTATGTTACCTACCTGATCTGCTTGTGCACAGCGTGTCACCACCAGGGTGCTCTTGATCAATCAAATCTGTTCGTATCTTAGGACCATTATTATCTCCAGGAAACCACTCTTTTAGCACTGTGCTGGCTCATTCTGAAGAACAGATGCGTCTTTGTAGTATTTTATCTCAGCAGTGACAGAGAAAAGACTAGTAAGGTAAGGGCACACAGAGAGAAAACATCAAGATAGATTGAAAAGCTATTTAGTGGAAAACATTTAGAAAATGTTCAGTGAAAAATACTTCTGATTACTTTAAATTCTTCCCCACTTCCTGTGCCTCTCTTGGTTTTCAGTTTGCCTACTTGACCAAATTCTTATTTATCAACCAGGAATCCCAGATCAGATATACCTAAATTTTCTGCTTTCTTTTTTTTTTTTAATTTTTTTTAATTTTCTGCTTTCTATTCAAAGAAATAATCATCTTTTCTTTTCATTTGGGGAAGAAAGTATGACTACTACTACCTTACTTTTTACTTTAAGTGTAGAGCATTTTACTTGCCCCCCTGAATACAAAGAAATGGCTTCAAAAGTACAACATACTAAGAAGGAGAATGTAGAACACTTTGAAGACAGTTATAGAATGCCAGGAATACCTTCCCTAACTTTCTAATGCTTAGAACTCACTCATGCACTCCCTGATGGTAAAAGAGCCCACAAATGAACCAGTAGAGATAGGTCTTGTGTTAAAGCCATTAAAAGACAATGGGCCCCCTATTTGGTCATGAGCATTCTGCTAGCTATTAGTCCAAGCCTTGGGTCTGCTCTTCAGAGTTACCAAATTGGCTGGGTGCCTCAGTAAACTGCTGCCATAGCACAGTTGTTTGCTGAAGAGTTATGAAAGCCACAAGAAAGAAAATATTTGAGCTGTGCCAAAATTACCTTAGACAGAATTATGATGAAAGTGTTTATTGCAATTTCTGATAAATAAAATATCGTGCACAAGACTGGATTTGTGAATTTGAGATGTTTCAGACCAATTTTCTTTATAGCCCCACATGTGTTTACCAGCTGACTCATATCTCAAAATCATCTGCTGGATATTATTCAGATGGTAAGAACACTCTCCTGACAGGACAATGGGAAGGCACATCAGGTTTCTCAAGCCTCAGTGCGTGTGAAGTTTGCCATAGCCAAGGACTTCAGATATATATCATTAGATAACCATTGGTTAATTTTACTTTTACAGTAAGCACAGAATGAAAAAGTTTAACATATTTATAAGTGCCACAGAAAAAAATGTTAAAAATTATATGAATATACACCACTCATACTAAATTTAATTTTTAAATTTAAAACTCTAACTTTTTTAGTCATAAACACTATAGAAATCAGGGAGCTCAAATTTTCTGAATGGAGACCACCTATATATTTAGTTGGTAACAGTTGAGATCAAGGTACAAAACTATTAATTTCTATCAATACCTCTTTCAAATAATCATGATGCAATTTTTACTATGAATGTCTGTGATAAATATTTGTCTCCTTTTGTCATGTCCTATTGGTTATGTTTAAGTTTTTAAAGTATAAGATGAGGATTACAACATGTGTGTAGACAGTTTAGGCTCTTATTCACATCCACAAAGATTTTTCCCTTGCAAGATTCAGATAACAATAAGTTAAAGACTTGACTAAGAGCAATCTTCAATGTTTTAATCATTTTGTGTGGGAGAACATAGATGTGATAGTAAAGAAAAACAGGCATAACTTCCTGCTATTCATCTAAAGACAATTGAAGCTTGATGCATAGAAGTGACATGTTCTAAATAATTACTCAGAAAACTAAGTGCTCACTGGAAAAAGTTACTGGCATCTAATAATTGCTATGGGTTTTGTTCCCTTCCTTAGTTTAGCTATGTACATCAATCTTAGTCCATCTCCATTTCTGCTGCCTTTTTATAAACAAAAACAGAAACAGACGTTGGCGACATATTGCCGTTCACGTGCTGTGTCCTAGGTGCCTGCCGTTAAGGGCAGCTGCATTTGAAACCCAATAGGATGCAACTCACAAAGATAAGAAAACTAATGCAGGCCCTGGCCGTGGCGCTGAGCCACTTTTGTAGGTCAGCCATCTGCTCCCCTGTTGCCCCTCTGACCACAGCACCTTCGCCAGACGAGGCAATGACGAACACATCACTCCTCAGCTGTGCCAATGTCACACCCCCACGTGCCACAGCTTTCCCCACTGAGGTTATAAACTGCTACCTGATCATTTTTGAGTGAAAAGGTCCAGAAAATTATTCAATTTCACTAAGAAATGAAAACTAGACATAGTAATAAAAGCCACTTTAATGTTAAAGCGTCTGTCTTACTTATTTGGGAAACTTCTGTCTTCAGGGTCCCTCAATGCTAGAAAATAAAAGTGGGTAGAGACCCATATTTTTATAATAGCCCAGGTAAACTCCCGTGTAGGACTTTGTGAGGAGCTCTCTCAGGACGTCACAACATGCCATCATTAGTGAAGTTACACTGCTGCATTCATTTGGTAATTTTTTAAAAGTGTATAAAATAACAATTAAAACAGTGGCATTAGAAATGCTAGAAAATTTCACTAAATAAAGTGATAAGAATTCCAGAATGGTTGCTGTATTGCATGACGTTTTAATCCAACTCCATGGGGCACCTCTCCATTTGGCCAGTTGACAGATTTCGTTGGTTCTTTAAATATTAAAGATATATTAAGTTCTTAGCTTTTGAAGACACTGGAAAATTATTTGTGACAGCATGCAATTTTCTTTGCTATGCCAAGAGGGTATGTCTATAAGCTGAGTGTAATCATTTGTGAAAAATATATTCACATTAAAAAAAACCAAACTTAAGTTACACTTTCTTGCAACTCAACAGCTTTTAAAATTAGATACTTACACATGAATATATGGCTCTGGGTTTCCATATGTACCGAGTACATATCCCACTAGAAAATGTAATCTTTATAAACTCTAGAATCACTAGAGCCTAGTGGTTTGGGGGAATTTTATTTAAAACCATTCTGGGTCAAGTTGGTGTCTTCTGTGGCTGTCTTATATTGCCAGACAAGGCATTCTGAGTTATTTTAACATCATATATCCCATAACCCTTTCACTTCACCAAATATCTGCTTTTTTCACAACCCATAGACATAGTTGTAAGCAAGTCTAACCACAGAAGAAAATTTTAATTTTTAAGCAGCTGATGAGATGGCAATCTGTCTTGGTTGCTGCCCTAATCTTCCATTTACAGCTGACATGTTTATTCTTGGACATTTAAACTGTGGCCCAGAAAGCCATGAAAGAAGGCTGGTTATAAATGTTATATTTGATTGGAAATGACATTCCAAAATAAACATGTCAGAGTACAGCAGAGCATTCTCCCTTGCATCCATGCTGCATTGCACTTAGTCACACATACGCATAGGCACACCAACACACGTAGGACAGTATTTTGCAGCCACACTACACTCAGGTACACACACAGGTGTACATGCAGTTGCTATGAAATTCAGTAAAAACAAAGAAGTGAAGTAATCGCTGAGGTAAGCACTTTGTTCAGTAGCAAAGTATAAGGAAGGCATTGGCCCTAACTTCCAGCACCAGAAAAGAATATTGTTGAAGTCACATAGGGAAGGAAATATGTGTCCTGAAAGAACCAGTAGGAGATCCCTTTGACACATCGCTCAATTCTCTGATGAGGAAATAAATACATGAGAATAATAATTAGAAAGAAGGAATCATTTAGAAGATTACAGTAGACACAAAAATAATATAAACCAAACTCATCCCACTCCAGAAAATAAGACAAATAATGAGGGAAAAATCAGGCAAAAAAAAAAGAAGAATAGAAAAAAGAAAAGTAAACATAAGAGAATACTTAAAGGCATAATTGGTAAACTAAGAACAAAAAGGGAAATTTCACAGGTAACTATATTTAGAATAGAGACAGGAGTATTAGTACCCTTAAAATCTACAGCACTTTTTCAACCATAGCACGGTACCTGCAGGAATTCACAGGCCATCTCCACCAGCTCTCCATTGAGGAAGACACTGCATAGGTGCTAACACTGCACGGTCTACTCCAGGCTACACCACTACGTTGTGTGGGTTGCTGGAAGGCCATAGCTTAGGTTTAAATTTTCGCAGTATAGTTTTTCCGTTAACCTTCTAGAATGTGTAAAAATCAAGCTCGTGTGGGTGTGTGTGTGTGTGTGTGTGTGTGTGTGTGTGTGTGTGTTTTATGTTGTAGAGAAAGATGGTTTCATGGGTAGTATAACATAGTAATGCTTTGTAGCTCATCTGTCAATATTTTCCAATGACTCCAACACTTCCTCCAGACTATATTGAGATCATTTCTGTTATTCATGCTTCTTTCAGTTTCCCATTTCAGATATCAAACATTGCCACCTGGAAACCTACTGCAGTGGGTCATTCTCCACATGCCAGCGAGGTGCTGCAGCACATTTGCAGAGGAGCTCCACCCTGGTGCCTTCAGATGGTCACTATGTCAACATCTAACTAACTGTCATGGCTGGAGGCATGAGGCACAGAGCCAGACCCGGGAAGGACTCGGTCACATGCTAATGAGAAAACTGTCCCCTTAACTGACCTTCTAAGAGGTTTACATTCAAGATGCAAAATAGAAAGTATATCAAATAAAAAGAAAATTGCCTTTATTGGACTTTAAGGAATTCCAAGTAAATATATTCCACTTTTATCTTGTCCAATTTTTTATCATCTCCCCAAATGACAGCTTCTCTCAATGTCTTAGTGTTTTATCACATTTCTTCAAAGTGCCTTTATTGTCTTACACTCATATTAAGAAAAAGTACAGTACATGTCATTAACCTTCATCTCTGAGAATTTTTCTCAACATAGTTGGATAAATATAATATTAAAAGCAAATAAATTGCCAAATGGTCAATTTAATCTAAACAGCTGTGGGCATGAAATAATGAATGGAAGAAATACCGAACTGCTATTATCATGGAGAATAGCTAGTAATGTTACACAGGCAGAATCATAAAGTTCACACCTTTTAATGAGGAAGAAAGCTTTTCTGCCTGGAGTCAAATATTACCTTAATCTTCCTGCATAAAGAAGTAGAGCAAAAATCCCATTCTTGTAAGTGGGCTAAGAATACCCAGATTTGGAAGCAGGAGTGGACATGAATCACTGTTCTAAATATAAAGGGTCTAATATTTGCTCATATCTGTAAGATGACAAGTTAGCTTATCATGCTTTTATAGATTCTCTGGAAGACATGAGACTCCTGGGTCAGAGAAAAAAAAATAATTCATCAAAGAAAGTCAGTGCCAACATAATTCCTCCAATTCCCCAAGTCCCAGGTCTAACCAGAATAGGGAGATCTAGATAATACCTGTGCTCACCTTGAGTAGCATTATAGGACAGCCCCAGAGAATTCCACAGAGGAATGAGAAGAAGGAAGAAGAATTGGTGACCTGGGATATAAAGCAGTACAAATATTGTTAGAGAGAAAACAGACTACAAAATACAAACACAGGCTGAGGAACCTATGGGTGAATAACAAAAGATCTACTACTCTTATCCTTGAAATCATGAAAAAATGGGGAAAGAAAGTGCAGCTGATGAAGTACTCAAATATTGGTTGACTTTCTCAGCGTGGCAAATAATATTTCCACATATTCAAATAATCTAAGAGAACTTCCAACAGTATTAACCCAAAGAAATCCACTTGGAAACACAGCATAACCATGTTTCAGAAAAATTAAGATAAGAAACATACATTTTAAAATTATAAGAAAAAAAATGCACCACCTGCCAGAAATGGTGATGCCTGCCTGTAATTGCAGCATTCGGGAGGCTGAGGTAGGACTGTCATTGCAAATGTGAAGCCATTCTGGGTTACATAGTGGCTTCAAGATCAACCTGAACTACACGGTGAGATCCTGTCTAAAAAAGGCTAAAACAGCAACAACAAAAAAAGAAAAATACACTGTCCATAGAGAATAATAATTGCAAAAGCAGCAGATTTATTATGGCAGAAATCATATAGACTGGAGCTAATAATGCATTTTTGGGGTACTGAAAATGAACTGTCAATTGAGTGACCTACACTCAGTGAAAATGAATACTCAGGAGTAGACAGAAAGTCATGATGATGTCAGCTGAAGAAAATTAAGACTCTGTCACCAACAGAGATGCCCTTAACAAAGAAATTGCTCTGAACAACATGAGGTGATGGAAGGAGAAATTTGGGGAGGCTGGAAAGGAAGAAAGAATAAAAATACAGAAAATACTTTTCTTTCTCTTTTTTTGACATTTTAAATTATGTTTGAGGTTTGAATAAGAGTTATAGCGTTCTTTGATATGTAGAAAAAATATTTAGGATGATTGTACCTTATAAAGAAGAAAGCAAAGGAATGAAAGAGAAGTAAGATTTCTACATTCCACTTGAAGACGTAAAATATCAATACCAGCAATCTATGTCAAAGTATATTATGTTATATAGAGAGAATGTTAAAGCAGCTATAAAAGATGAACAAATCATGATAAAAATCAAAATAATATGTTTTTAAATGTTCAAATCATCTACAGGAAGGCAGGAAAAAAGAAAACAATCTAAAAATAAAGATGGCGGCTGCACCGCTGGGAGCTGAGCCCGAACGCCCCCCGCGGGTAAGACCCCTGCTCCCCTCTGCCCCGCTTCTGCGTTCCCGCGACTAACTTCCTGTTCCAGCCCAGACCCAAACCGCACTGCTGGGAACTGAGCCCGCGGACCCCCCACGGGTAAGCTCACTGCTCCCCTCTGCCCCGCCACTGCGTTCCCGCGACTAACTTCCTGTTCCAGCCCAGACCCAAACCACACCACTGGGAGCCGAGCACGCGCGCCGGCTGGGTCAAGATCCCCGGCCAGCCTTCCCTTTTCCCCGCCCCCCCCCTTTTTTTTTAAACCCCTCCAACCCAAGCTCCAGCACCGAACCCATCAAATAGCTCATTTGGCAACCAATCTGTTCCACAAGCATACCAGGACTATTCAATCCTAAAGCTCCACCTCCACCTACAGACCACATCTGGCAGGATTCACAAAAGCTAGCAGCCAGAGCACCAACACAGTGTCAGGAACCTCTGCAGAGGAACCAGCTTGGAGTCTCCAGACCAAACGCCCATAGACACAGCATAACGCCACCAAAGTGCACAGGTCGCTTCCATACAAAATGATAAAAACAAGGAGTAGGAGGCAATCTCAGGACCCGTGCCCACCCAAAACCAAATACAAAAGACACTATCATGGAAGAAAATGAGACTTATACAGATGAAACCTCTGAATTGGTAGCATCTGAGGCAGACACACAAGTGCAGAAACTTATAGAGCAACTGAGATCAGAGATAACATCTGAAGTGAATAAAGAAATACATGACGTGGAAAAATGGCTAGAGAAACGTATAGAGGACATTAGAGCAGAAATAATATCCAAAGTTGACAAAGATATGCCTAAATCAATAGCATCCCAAGTAGGGGAACAACTACACAAAAGTAGAAAGGAGAACAGAACAGAAATAATCTCTGTATTAGAGAGAGAAAGGATAACCATAATAACAGACTTCAATACTATTAAAGATGACATCGATAAAAAATTAGAGGAGAATACAAAAATGATGGACTCCCTGATGGAGAAATATAGGAAAGACATAGATCACATGAAACAGTTTCAAAGAGATATACAAGAAAACAAAACCTCGATCACAAGTTGGCAGAGCCGAATGAACGAAAATGAAGATAGAGTTTCGAACCTTGAAGACACAGTTGCAGCCAGTGAAAGAGTAAGAAAGGATCTTTTAAAAACAACCGGAATGCAGGAAAAAATAATTCATCATCTGCAAGACGATGCGAAAATGAACAACGTGAGATTAATGGGAATCAATGAGAAAGAAGGAGTCAATACAAATGATATAAAAAGAATATGGGCAGAAGTAATAGCAGAAAACTTCCCAAATTTGAGAAAACAATCAGACATACAGGTAACTGAAGCCTACAGAACCCCAAATAACATCAACCCAACTAAAAACACACCAAGACTTATAATAGTCAAGATACCAGAAATCCAGCTGAAGAATAATATACTAAAAGATGCTAGAGAAAAGAAACAGATCACATGTAAAGGAAAACCCATCTGAATAACAGCAGATTTGTCTTCACAAACCATGAAGTCAAGAAGAGCATGGAGCAGAGTGCTTCAAGTCCTCCACGAAACCAATTTTCAGCCCAGACTATTGTACCCGGCAAAACTCTCCTTCAAGTATGAGGGAGAAGTGAAATATTTCCATAACAAAGAACAACTAAAGAATTTCATGACATCAAAGCCAGTGCTACATAATATTCTAACAAATATTTTAGAAAGGAACCAAAATGACCCGAATTCAACAAATGAGAACAGAAGGGTCCCACCAAATAGAGTAACCAACTAAAAATAGGAGGAAAAATTGGTAAACACTAGCGAATAAGAGTCATGTCAGCCATAAGTCAATACATTTCAATTATAACTATCAATGTAAATGGACTCAATTCTCCAATCAAAAGAAGTAGACTTGCAGAGTGGATAAGGAAGCAGAGCCCAGCAATATGCTGCATACATGAAACACATTTAACCCGTAAAGAAACTCATAGGCTTAAAGTTAAAGGTTGGAAAACAATACTACATGCTCCAGCAACTCAAAAAAAAAGCAGGGGTAGCAATCCTCTTTGCAGACAGTCTAAACTTCAAACCAGGACTGATCAAACGAAATAGAGAAGGCCACTACATACTGGTTAGGGGGAAAATTCATGATGAAGAGGTAACACTCATAAATATGTATGCACCCAACGTGGGAACAGCAAGCTATACAAAACAACCCTTAATGGACCTGAAAAATCTTATATCTGATACTACAACCTTAACAGGAGACCTCAACACTCCCTTATCCAAAAAAAGATAGGTCAAGCAAACAAAAAATCAGCAAAGAAGTGGCACAACTGAATCAAAACTTGAAACAATTTGACTTAGTGGACATATACGGAGTGTTCCATCCAACCACCTAAAAATACACATTCTTCTCAGCTGCACATGGGACATTTTCTAAAATAGATCACATATTAGTCCATAGATCATGCTTAAGTAGAAGCAAGAAAGCAGAAATTATCCCATGCATTTTATCTGACCACAGTGAAATCAAATTGGAAATAAATGACGAAAGAAACCATAGAAATTCTAGGACTACATGGAAACTAAACAGCACTCTTCTCAACAACCAATGGGTCACAGATGAAATTAAAGAAGAAATAAAACAGTATCTACAATATAATGAAAATTCAAACACAACCTACCGGAATTTGTGGGATACAATGAAAGCAGTTCTCAGAAGGAAATTCATAGCTCTGAACTCACACATTAAGAAAACAGAACAGGAACAAATAAACAATCTTACACAACACTTAAACCGACTAGAAGCGGAAGAACAAACAAAATCCAAAGCCCGAAGGTGGGAGGAAATTATAAAGATTAGAGCAGAAATCAATTCAATTGAGACAAAGAAAACAATACAAAGAATTAATGAATCCAAAAGCTGGTTCTTTGAAAGATTAAACAAGATTGATAAGCCCCTAGCTAACCTCATCAAAAAGAGGAAAGAAAGGACTCAAATCCAAGCAATAAGGAATGGAAAGGGTGAAATTATAACAGACCCAGCAGAGATATAGAGAATCATAAATAGTTACTTTGAGAATCTCTACTCTCACAGAATTGAAGCCACAGATGAAATGGACAGATTCTTAGAAAAGTACAAATTACCAAAACTGAATCAAGAAGATATTAAAATTCTCAACAACCCAATAACACCCAATGAAATACAAAATGTAATAAAAAGCATACGGACAAAGAAAAGTCAGGGACCTGATGGATTCACCTCTGAATTCTACAAGAAATTTAGAGAAGACATAACCCCAATACTCCTCAAACTCTTCAATGAGATTGAAAAAGAAGCAATCCTTGCAAAATCATTCCTAGAGGCAAGTATCACACTGATACCAAAACCAGAAAGAGATGTAACTACAAAAGAAAACTACAGGCCAATCTCTCTCATGAACATTGACGCAAAAATTCTCAATAAAATCCTAGCCATTAGAATACAACAAATCATCAAGAAGATTATACATCATGACTAGGTAGGATTCATCCCAGGGATGCAAGGATGGTTCAATATACGCAAATCTATAAATGCAATACACTATATCAACAGAACCAAGACCAAAAATCACATGATCGTCTCAATTGATGCCGAAAAAGCCTTTGACAAAGTGCAACACTCATTCATGTTCAAAGTCCTACAGAAAATTGGAATAGAGGGCCTCTACCTCAACCTGATAAAAGCCATCTACAACAATCCAACAGCTAGCA
>PVJA010003029.1:46444-99705 GCA_004027025.1 Myocastor coypus | reverse complement strand
TTTTGAGACAGGCTTTCACTATGCAGTTCAGGCTACCTTGAACTTGTGGCCACCGTCCTGACTCAGTGTCCTGAGTTCTAGGATCATAGATATGTACTACCATACCCAGCAACATTAGAATTTATATGTGTCCCTTAGGAGTATTGTAAGGTCTTTTTAAAAAATCTCATTAAAATTTATTTGGGCCATTCTGAAGGCTGGAAAAGAATCCTATTTGGATACTAGTTACAAAAGCATAGGATATCTCTAAAAATCCACTGGTCTTGGGTTAAACATGGGTCACTGTTCTCTATGCAGCTCTACCTCCATAAAAATGTACTACATGCAAGACATAGGGTCTTTTCCCCTTCAGACAAAGCCAAGGGTCAACACACTGTGCTCTGCTCAAAAGAGACCCCATGCAAAATGAGACAGTGTCTATCTTTCTGGGACACACACTTGCATTTTGTACTAGACTGCTAAAGGGATTTGGGGTTCCTAAAAAAAGTGAATTACCAGTGAGGTCCTTCCCTAAAAGGGAGACTCTTCACTTCTCGATTTGATTAAAAGTCGGGTGACTACAGACCAGGCTCTCTGGAGGCTTTGGATGGAAGCTAGGTACACACACTGCAGGGCAGGCTGCGCAGTAAATTCAATAGCTGCACTGGGGTGGGGGAGCAAAATGCGGTCATCACCTGCTGATCTTCAGCTCAATGACCAGAAAGGGGCAGGCGTGGCTTTTTATGGGCCCGGCTTCAACGTGCAGCCTACCGCCATCTACCAGGCAAGGGAACGCCTCGGCCTGAGGACAAGGGCTGAGTTCTGCTCCTCCCCCATTCCCAGGCTGCTGGGCAAGTGTCCTCTCTCAAGCTAGCTGGGCAGGTCCTCCATGGAGGTGGGGCCGTCTACCCACTCCTCACCTGATAAGTCATGAAGAATCCCTAACCCACATTCTGGATTCCTCTGGAGCCACTCACATAGCGCCCACGTGCAAACAGGAATTTCCCGTGCTACTGTGTTGCCAGCCATGAATGCGGTCACCGAGAAGGGGCGGGGACTCTGGCCACTGAGCTGTGGATCCACCCATGGGGGTGGGGGAGGGAGGATGAGGGACCGTGCCTAGGCCTGAGTCCCTCTGCTGGGACGTACGCAGGTGCACAGGTTGTACTGCACTGTAGTAGAGGAAACCCTCAAAAGACAGGAGCTTCTTGGGTCGGATGAGGAAATCTACTCCTTGGCAGTCAGAGTCGGACTTAAGGGCCACCTCTTTGAGGAGTCCTTCCCAGCCCAACCTGACCTGGCCATGTTTTATTTTGTCATGTCTGTGGTGGCACAGGTCTCACTGCTAGAATGTAAAGTCCAGGGACCTTCTGGGCTGTGACATTAGTTGTTGCAACAGGACCTGACATGCAATGAGTAAGTGCTTGCTACACTTATCACCTCAGAACTCACAGCATACTGAGGAAGTAGCTACCATTATGATTCCTGTGTGACAGGAAAGAAGTAGGGGTTACACAACTTGGCAATCTTGGCGATGATGGCATCAAGAGGAAGCGCCAGAGCCTGGCTTTGATGCCAGGGCCCTCCAGCTCCAAAGTTGGTACCCATGTGTGGTGCCGTGCCTCTTACCCCAGTTTCTTCTCTCAGCCCTGTAGGATTGCCAAGATGCTCCCCAAGACTCCTCTGAACTTAAGATGAGAGACAGGGAGGAAAGACAGAAGTATGGACACTGGCCTGAAAGGACCAAGAAAGCCTGGTGCAGGGTTGCAGGGGCGCTTGCCTCCAGGAAGCCAAGCCTTCCTCTAGCGAGGCTTTGGGAGCCTCACAGAGGCAGGCTCTTACACACAGCACTCACCTGAGAGCCAGGGACAGCCAAGGACACACAGATGGGCTTTGTTTTATGCGCAGCCCCAGCAGGCATGGCGATAATTAGCCCAGGCCTTACTTGGTGCTAGGTGCTATTCCCAGCCTACCTGTAAGCTTGCAGAGTCCCCAGCGAGCCTTATAAGGCCTGCACCACATTATTCTTATATTATTGGTGAGGAAGGACCAAGGAGGTTAAGCAAACTGCGCAAGGGACTCTGGCTAGAGAATGGTAGAGCAGTGTGTGAATCTGCTTGTGGGACTCGAGTCTCGTGCTTTAACTGCTCTAATCTGCATCTCAACAGTGAATTTAAGAATAAGGTTTCTCTGGAACATTGGATTATGTATACATCTACTTCCTCTTAGTTCAAAGAGAGGAAATTTTTTTTCTTTTTTTCTTTCCTTACCAATATCGATTAGAAAATGTATCACGTCCACACCCTATGCTCCGTATTACTATCATGAGGACAATATGCAATGTGTCAATTATTGTGAATGTACTACTGATGTGTTGTGAAACTATCATATTGATATTGCTTATTAAAAGTAATAAAATAGATAAATAAAATTTTTAAAATAAAAAAATAAAACAAAAGAGAAAAAAAAAGAATAAGGTTACTCTTACAAGGGCATGCAACACCAGCAAGCTGAACGACCCCGGACAACCCTTGTGGGCACTCCGGCTGGAAACCATCTCATGAGCCTGCCTGCGCAGAAGCACTCCACTTCCCTCCAGCTACTGTGCTCTGTGAAATAGAATTCCCCATGTTTTATGGAAGCCTTTTAGACGCCGGGGCCTGCAACTGCAAATATTTGCAACTGCAAATATTTGTCACATGATGGATGCCAACGCTGCCCCAATGCACCTTGTTCTTGGTGATGCTGGGCACCGGCGCCGCCACTTCACCACCGCTACTTCGTTGAGTACAGACGGAGGTGGCACGGTGCCACATGGAACACAGCCTGGGGAACGTGCTTTACTTATTTTCATTTTCATCATCGGATCAGTTTAGATTAATAGATATCGGTGTATAAGATTGATCAAACAGTTAAACATTAACGCTTTCAATAAACATTAATTTTTTTTTTAGCAGTTGACGCACTGCACATTGTCCTCACAATAGTTATCCAGAGCACAGTGTGTGGGCATGACCCACCTTCCTATTGATAGGAACGTGCTTTAAATAAGGTTGCTTGCAGGCAAAAGACAGTTTTTCCTGAGATTAAACAGAAGTCTCCTGCCTTCTCTCGTGCTCACCTGGCAGGAAGAGAGGAGTTTGTATAACTCCTTTAGCCCTGCAGATGCTTTCCTTGGTGCATTTAATTTTCATATATATATATATATATATATATATATATATATATATATATATATGAAAGTCCCTGCAGTTGCCTCAGCTTTCCTCTTTTTTTTTTTTTTTTTTTTTTTGAGACAGGGTCTCGCTATGCAGTTCAGGCTGGCCATGAGCTCACTTTTGTAGCTCAGGCTGGTCTGGAACTCGCATCGATCCTCCTGCCTCAGCCTCCCGAGTGCTGGGATTACAGGCGTGCTTTCCTTTCGAGACAGTCTTGCTACATTGCCAGGCTGGACCCAAACAGCCTCAGCCTCCCAAGAGTGCAATGATTTCAGGGGTGCACCGCCATGTCGGCTTTTAGCGTACCATTCGGCAGCAATGGCTTTGGCAACTTGGGCAAGACACCAAACCTCTCCGTGTCTCAGTTTCCTCTTTTGTTCAGTGGACAATAGGGCCCCCTACTTAGCAAGATCTTCCCGAGGTTTTGTTGATCCATTGTGGGAGAGATACCTACAGAGAACTGACACAGAGCAAGAACTCACTAGGCAGTAACTTTATTCTTATTGCTATTATCTTCAGTAATAGCTATACTGAACAATATCTTCTTTTTTTGAGATAAGACAGCTGAGGCCGAGAAAGGAGCCACAGTTTGCCTAGGGCTACGCATCCCTCACGAGTGGCTAAAGTGAGACTCACACACGACTGCACAGCGATTCTTTTCCCCAGAGTCCTGACGCAGGCTGAGCCTATTTTATTTGAGCTTCCAAGCCCAATGCCCCTCCCATATCGCACACTACTCTGGAGTGAGCACGAATTTCTTCTGGGGACCAAGACCACAGCACCCATGCAGGAGCACTCACGTCTGCTTGGCAATAGCACCCCTGTGTTCCAGGGCCCTGACCAAAGGGCCTGGAGAAGGTCCCGAGCTCCCAGGTGACTGTCCATAAGCCTGCGCATGCAGGGAGTTTTCTGGCCATTCTTCTGAACCCTAAACCCGTTCTGCGGGTGCGTTGTGAGAGCCCAGGCCAGTACACCTGTCACACTCCATGAGACCACTCAGCCCCACCACCAGTTGGCCTAGGACAGTGGTTCTCAACCTTTCTAATGCCGTGACCCCACAATACAGTTCCTCATGTTGTGGTGGCTACTTCAAAACTGTAATTCCAAATAAATAACATTTTCTGATGGCTTTAGGCGACCCCTTTGTTTTGGTCATACAACCCCCTCCGGGGTCATGACCCACAGGTTGAGAACCATGGCTAGGATCTTCCAAACGCTTGCTTGAGCACAGGGTCTTAGCTGCTGCTGCAGGGGAGGGGCAGAGGGAAAGGTGATGCCCGCCAGGAAGGTCCTTTCTAGGCTGCTGCCCTGAAGCAATGAAATCTCCTGCTCTTTCAAGCAGTGTGTGTGTTGGCCTTCCTGATAACTTTCCATACTGACCAAAGCCTGCCACAACTACGCTCTCACAAAAGGAAAAGGCTTTCAAGGCTAGTGGTCCACTTCTCCATTTTCACTGAACTTACTGGGGAAACTGAGGCCAAGTGAGAAGGAGTGGCCTGGGGTCCCAATGTGTCAGTGGGTGAAATAGAGACCAGACCTCTCTTAGCAGCCTCTCAGACCTCAGAAGCTGGGATGGGAGCATGAAAAGCAAATTAAAAAGGGGAAACAGAGGCTCCCTTTGTTGCTCAGGTTTAAGTTGACAGGCTTCTCTCTGCCCACGTTCAGAACTCACCTCCAGGTGCTACGGGCCCACACAGGCCCAGGGAGCCAGCGTCACTCGCTCCATCCCTACCCTGGGGTTGTCCATGACTCAGGAGAAGCAAGCAGCAGGGAACACAGATGTCAGGGCAACAGGCACTTGGAGAACCTGCCCACATCCCAGGACCTAAGCTATTCTTACGCCTGTGATCTCGGCCAAGCCACAGACCTCCAGATTTCACTGATATCAGCTGCAAATGTCGGAGAATTTTGTCTACTATAAAGTTCCCATGAAGCTCGGGTTCCATGAGTCTATCCTAAAGTCAGGCTGCTGTGAAGTTTCGAAGACATAGCCATGTAGCACCTGCAGCACGACACTTGCAGCACAAGTAATAGTCTTCATCCGTACTGATATTTCAAGATCAAGCCATACTGTGCTTCCACACTCCTGCCTCGGAGTAAGCTCCACTGTGCCTTTAGCTCTTCCTCACATAGGTGGAGGCTGCCATATTGGCCGGAAGTGATAAGCCGGCATAGAGTGGCCAAAAACCTGGCCCATAATCTGTTAGTGGGGCCCCATCCTTTAACTGGAAACAAGTTCCTGAGGCTCCCTAAATCTTTTTTTTTTTTTTCATTGCTAAAATGGGAGTAGCAGCTGTACCCTGACTGTAGTTTTCTTTTCAGTTCATAGTTTCATGAGGATTCAACAGAATGATGCATAGTTTACTGGCTCATCCTTCAAGGGTAGGTGAAAACTGGGGCCAGTGGTCCATGCCTAAAATCCCAGGTATTTGGGAAGCTGAGGCAAGAGGGTCAAATGCAAGGTCAGCCTAGGCAACTTAGCAAGATCTGTCTCAAAATAAAGAATAAAAATCACTAGGGATATAGCCCAGTGGTGGCAGTTTGCTCGGTAAGTATTGTGCAAGAATAAAAATGATGGGGCCAGTGAGATAGCTCAGTGGTCTAAAGCACCTGCTTAGGCAAGCTTAGGCAACCATAAGGACTTTGGTTCAATCCCCCCAATACTACATGCTGTGCCCAGGGCAGGCTGAGCCAGCCATAATATAAATACATTTAAAAATCTTTAAAAAAAAAAAAAAAAGGAATAAAAATGACTGAGAAATCGACTCCTACAATTTGCCCGCAGATCAGCTCTTTCTGCCCGGAAAGAAAGCACAGGAGAGAAAGGTCCTAGATTGAATGTCAGGTGACATTTCACGAAGTGCTGAGTCTGTCACAAATTAGGCAAGTAATATAAGGCATGATCTAACTTTGACACATGCCTTGGTTTCCCCACTTGCAAGCTAAGAGGGTTGGGTTAGGTGAGCCCTTCCAGCCCTTGAATGTGAGCAGATGAGGAGGCTCCACAGAACCCGCTGTAGTTTCATGAGGTATCTCTGTCTTCACAGACACCATGTACCAAGGAGGACCAGGGAGGTACAGGAAAGACTGTGCGTCTTTACCATTGCACCACCTCGGAGAAAAGCACCACTCCAGAGTCCTGGAAGCTCAGTTTATGCATTGTCCCTGTCACTGGGTCTGACCCTGGGGAGTTACTTCACCTCTCTGAGCCTCAGTTTCTTCTGCAAAATGGCACTTCGAGTGGCCCCCAGGCTATACCACCTACATGAGCATATGTGCATGGCGCTCTGCCCATGAGGATGAGCTCAGTCACAGAGCTCTGCGTCACCAAGCACTGTGGAGGCCAGCAGCGCACAGGCCCCAGTGCTGGGCACAGTGCTCTCATGAGCAATGACAGAGACAGACCAAGGACCTGTGTCCATCCTAAGCACATCTGTGATGGTAATGGAACTCGGTCTGGGGACACGCCCAGAAGAGTGTGGACCAGCTTGTGCATACCGATAGTCAAGATTCCCAGGATTCTTTGTCACCCCCTCTGTACTTCCCCACCCTGACCAGAAGCCGGCCTTGCAGAGCTGTAGAGGGTGAGGTGCATGTGGCATTGAGGAAGGCCAGAAGGTTGAGTCTTGGCATCTCAGTGTCCAGGTGGGGTGTCCTCCATGGGCTCTGACTCAACATCTGGAGAATGGAGATAATAACTAGCCCTGCTCCCCAGGGTTGGGGGAAAAGATAGATGACCACGTCTATGACATGGAGCAAGCCCTCTGTAAACCACGCTGATGTTGCCCCTGGGTCTTCTCCACCTCCTCCACTGCTCCGCAACCATGCCTCATGGAAACCCCCAACACACCTATTTCTGGGGGTCCTTTCACCTGGGAAGCTGCATGGAATCACAGAACTCATCTGGGTACCAGTAGGAGCCCTGGCCAGAGCCCTGCTGCCAGCTGAGCCCTTTCCCTCTAACCTTTAGCTCCTTCCTGTATGGCAGCACCACCCAATACAAAGAGATGAGTTCCATGCATAATTCAAATGTGTAGTACCTACTTTTTTAAAAAAAATAAAAAGAAATGGGGTAATGGGAAAAACAAATTTAAGAACACTTTACTTGGCCCAGTATAGCCAAAATATTATCATTGCAACATGTCATCAATATTTAAAAATCATTGGGATATTTTACATTCTTTTTCTTTTTCTCCTTACCCAGTCTTAGAGATCCAGGTAGGCCTTGATCAGGTTGCTTTGGGCAGTCATCTAGGGTGTTCTTAGCTGTCAAAACCTGTGTACGACAGTAGGCAATGTAGGTATGCTCACGGAAACCTCAGGGTAGAGGCCGAGGACGCTGCTCATCCTGCAGGGAAGGGCAGACCCCTCCACATAGGCTAATCTGGTACAAAATGCTGATGAAACCTGTGTAATGTTTGTAAGCCTCTCGTGCAGGGCTCTGTCGCAACATGTGGCAAATCTTTTGGTCCCTGTGCTCTTTTAACATAAAACATTCGGACATGAGCTTAGAAAAGTCACATTTTTAGAAGCTCGGACTTTGGTAAATGTGCTGTCCTTCTCAGCCCCAAATAACTGCCCAAAAGTCCAGTTCCTTGGTTCACTAGCCCCTGGCTGGCTAAGGACAGAGCCCATCTGTCCCTGGTTGGGCAGATCCTTCCAAAGCCAGCAGCCCTCCCCAGAGAGACAGCCTGGGCCAGACAGTGAACCCTGTTGTTCTTCTCTGGGGAGACAATGCCTCTAGCCCTGCTACCTGCCTGACAGGGCCATTGTGGCTAGAGAGAAAAGGGCTTTGTCAGGGCAGCAGCAAGGAGACTGGGGTTCAATGGGGCCCTTTATGCGTGCCCTGTGGCTAGGCCCCACGGCAGGCAGCCATGAGCACCCAGCCCCCTCCTGAGCAGATGGGAGCTTGGAGCCCAGAGAAGGTCTGGCCCTCCTTGTCTCCTACCTCTGCCCTGACATGCACTAACACACCTGAGTCTCGACAGCCCTGTCTCCAAGCACAGGTGAACTCAGGACCACAGGATGACCGCTGGCCAGGACCTGGAAGCTATGGCTCCCCTGACTACAAGCACAGATGAAAATGAAGGACCTGTGTGCACCTGTCAGGAACGGGGCAGAGCTCCAGGCCCACCTCCCAAGCAACGCCCTCCCCGACCAAGGTCAGGACGCTAAGCCAGGCCCCCAGGTTCTGTACATCCTGGCCACAAGCACACTCCTCTGTCACCTCCATCCCCAGGCACAAGTAACTTTGTGGCGCAGGCAAAGGTATAAATTAGCTTGATTGTGGTAAACATCTCATGATGTCCCAAATCATCACACTGCAGATCTTCAAAATATTCAGTTTTTTTCTTTGTCAATAATATCGACAACGCTGTTAAAAAAATTTTAAAAAAATCAAATCCTGGGGAAAGTCCCTGTGTTCTTGGAACAAAAGCAATTGAGTTTGAGGCAGTGCTGGTTTGGGTGCCCCACCATAGCGGACATCAGAGCAGGCACCAAGCTATAGCCCAAGGAGGATTTGTGCTGCCAAAATGCTTGGGTAAGAGAGAAGGTCTGTTTGCTTGTCAAATCCTCCCTTTGAGGTGGAACAGATGTGCGTATTTTTCCTCACCAGAGGATCATTTCCGTTATAGCCAACTGCCCAGGTTCTCATTATCCTGTGTCCTTCAGGTCTTCAGATGACTTGAAGATGTCCACCTCCAAAGTGAGGGCCAGGTCTGAGGGCACTTGAAGACCTCTGGGCGTGGACGTGCTCTGTTCCAGATGCCTGCAAGCACCCTTTCTCCTCTGAGCTCCACCCCAACTCCCCAGCCCTCACCCCTGTGGGTTCAAGCACACAGAAGGGGGCCAAAGGGCACTTTGTTATTTGACAGTTAATCAAACAGATCCCTGGTGTGAGAACCTGAAGAAGTGAATAACATTGGAAAGGTAAAGAAGAAGAAGAGGAAGAAGAAGAAGAAGAAGAAGAAGAAGAAGAAGGAGAAGGAGAAGGAGAAGGAGAAGGAGAAGGAGAAGGAGAAGGAGAAGGAGAAGGAGAAGGAGAAGGAGAAGGAGAAGGAGAAGGAGAAGGAGAAGGAGAGGAAGAGGAAGAGGAAGAGGAAGAGGAAGAAGAAGAAGAAGAAGAAGAAGAAGAGGAGGAGGAGGAGGAGGAGAAGAGGAAGAAGAGGAAGAAGAAGAAGAAGAAGAAGAAGAAGAAGAAGAAGAAGAAGAAGAAGAAGAAGAAGAAGAAAACTGATCCCTATGGAAAATGTGATTTCTTTATAGTGACCCCAAAAGAGAGCATAAGTCACACACTGGGGGAAGCTGTCCTCTATGGCCCAGTTGGGAGACCACCAGTGGGATGGCTCAGGGCTCCAAGGTAGGAGACAGGGTGGGACACCAGGAAGCTCAGTCCCCACCTCACTCCTTCTCACAGGGATGGCAAAGGCTTAAGTGACACAATGCTGTAGAGGAGACTCCACAGGTGACCCCCTCTGAGAGCTCCTTTCTATAGGACCACAAATAATCCTTGTTTTCTCAGTCCCTGCCCATCCTTGCAGGCCAGGAGCAGGGGTCCGTAGCCTTCTAAGACACCATGTGGCTTCATGTGGCTGCTGACAGGGTGCCCCTGAACCCACATTTCTGCTTCCCAGCTGGGACCTCACCCTAGTGACTTGATCACCTCCTGCCTCTGTTTCCTTCCGTGAATAATGATGGCCTGTAGCTCTCACGTACACGAAGATTACATGACCTGGAGCCCTGCAGCACTTAGAACTCTTCTGGCCCACAGCGAGCCCCACACGAGGGTTTTCATGGCCCCCTCTAATAGAAATAACTTATATACTTGCATGATATATACACTTTTTTTTTTTTTTTTTTTTTTTTTTTGTATTTTAGCCAAGGGTCTATAGGGCGTTCACGGTCTCACTACTAGATCAAACTTGTAGTGATCCACCTGTTTACAGCCTCCTAAGAGCCAGGATCATAGGCGCACCACCGCACCCAGGCTCAGTGGCTGTCTCAGATGCCCTGGGGGTAGGGCCAGCTCAGCAGTCCCAGGAGGCCCAGGGATTGAACCCCCAGCTCCTGCACCTGCCTGTAGGGGCTTTAATCTACTGAGCTATTTGGCTGGCCCTTATACACATTTTAAATAGTAATTCGGAAAACAAAAAAGTGATATCTGAATAGTTGATGTTATTGTTTCTCCCGCAAATATATAAAGTTTCTGGGGGGAAAGAATAGTTGTCTTTTCATTTGTCTTGTTTTGTTTTGTCTTGTTTTGTTTTGTTATACAGATCAGTTCATGCTATGTGGTTCAGGCCGGCCTTGAACTCACCCGTGTTTCCCTGAAAATAAAAGCCACTCCGAAAGTAAGCAGCCTCAAAACTAAAGACCAAACATGCCACCCGCAGCGGAGCCCTGCGTCGCTGTTCTCTCACTGGGCGGCTGATCTGCCAGGCCGGCACGCGTGGTCTCCGGCTTTCCCGGCTGATTATTTTCCTTTTACGTTTTATTTTCGCGGAAGCAGGTGAGGCGGTCCAGGCCGGCCTCACCTTCTGCAGGCCTCTCGCCTCGGCTTCCGCTAGGATTACAGGTGGGTGCACCGGCACCCAGTGAGTGGACTCCTTTAGGCGTGAAATCCGGGCATTTCTTCAGTTTCCCAGTCTCCTGTCACTCAGTCCACAGGATGTGTAGGAACATTCAGGGGCACCCGCCCTGCTGCTGCGCGCTCCTTAGTGCCAGGCACAGGTCGACCTTAGTGCCAGGCACAGGTCGGACTGGGCTGAGTCAGTGAACAAGGCCGCGGAGCAAGGAAGGAGGGCGGAAGCAGTCAGGTTCTCCCACTCCTCCGCTCCTCCAGCCTCAGCCTAGCCCCGGCACCGGGGTGGGGACTCTGTTCCCTTCCTCCCTCGCAGTCCTGGAGCGCATTAACCAAGAGGTGATGGAGACGCGGGCGCTGGTGTCCGGAGGGCGGGCCGGGTACCGCCCCTCGCCTCGCCCCTGGCACCGGGGCGGTGACTCGGCCGCCGGGCTGGACAGCGCCCGCACCCCGGGAGGGCATGCGCCCCTCTTCGGGGCCGGAGCACCGGGTCCCCAGCGCCCAGAGGTGCCCCAGACCGACTGGCTCCTCCCCCGGGACTCGGCCTATGGGCGCGTCATCCTTCCTACCCCTGGCCGACCCCGGCGCCTGCCCGTGCCACGCTGGACGAGTCGGGGGCACCGCGGGGAGCCAGGAGCCGGGCGCCCGCGACCTGTGCAGCGCCCGCGGCCCATGGAGCTGCGCGCCCACAACGCCAGCTGTGAGAACGGTGCGTTCACCCCGCTTCCCCGTCCCCTCCGGGGCTCCAGCCTCGCACCTTCCTCCCTCCTCCCCGGAGTGGAGGGGTGGCTCAGTCGTCAGACCTGTGGGAAAGATCTGCCTCGGCTGCCTTCCGTTTCATTCCCACCTTCTCAGCCAGGGACTTAGGGGCAGAGGAGGGAAAGAGAACATCGGGAGTGGGTGACATCCTTAACCAGAAGGGGCAGTCTGGGAAGTGGGGCCCCTGAACTCAGGGAACAGTTACTGCTGATTTTAGTGCCTGCCCAGAAGCTGCTGGCTGTTCCCCAGGCCAGGACGGAGTGTGAAAAAGGGATTGGGGGAGGGGGTGGGTGGGGTGGGTAGATATAGGCATCCCTATCACTGAACCCCCTCCCACCCACACACTGCAAACTGGGGGCAAAGACCAGTGAGCCCCTAGCACTAAGCAGAGCGCCACCCTCACCTGCAGCCTCTCGCTTACGTGGAGCAGCCAACTCTGAAAGGTGGGTGAAGTTATGATTGTTCTAATCCCATGCTAGAGATGAGAGAGCCGAGATCCCGGAGAGGGGAGCAGCTGGCTGCAGGCAGTTCTTCGGGGCTTCTGGGTCTAGCACTGCCTGCCCTGCTGTGCTTAGCTGTATTCTTGGTGTCTCCCTTCTCCACTTGGCCTGGGTGGCTTTGGGTTTCCTGAGCCATTTTCAGCCTGCCCCCACCCGAGTGTTCTCCAGCCTGAACATATTCTGGGAGGGAGGCAGAGAGCTTCTGCCCAGACACCTGTCATGGGAGAAGGAGGCTCAGAGGACAGTGCCGGGCTCAAGGCTGTGTGGGCCTCGCCATGACAGCCTGACAGCCGTGGTTCATAGTGAAGCCGTTGGCTCCATCTGCCAGTGAGATACCTTCAGGGAACAAGGGAGGGGCATGGGAATAAGCCTGGCCTTGCCTGGCCTTGCCTGGCTTTGCCTGGCCTTGCCTGGCCCAGCTTCCCGCAGGCCCCAGGGGACTCCTGGGATCCAGCTCTTGGGTGAGGAGACAACAGGGGCTGAATGAGCAGGGGTGAGCAACGCAGAACCAGTCTGGTCAGGGAAACAGGTGATGGCTTCTTGTCTCACCATCCCTTGATTGTGACACAAGCGTTGGGAAGATAGGCCTTCCACCGCAAAAGCCACCTGGGCGAGCCGTGTGGGTTCTAGACCCACATCCACCACCAGGTGTCTGTGTGGAAAGGCAGGCTTTTCGCTTCCCAGGTCTCGGCTAAAAGGAGGGCTACACTGCCTGACTGCTGGTGGGTTTTTTGTTGTTGTTTTGTTGTTGTTGTTCTTTGTCTTTGTGAGACAGGGCTTCGTTGCGCAGTAGCCCAGGCTGATCATAAACTCACATCAGTCCTCCTGCCTCAGCCTCCTGAGTGCTGCAATTATAGCCGTGCCCCGTCATGCCCAATCTCTCTGTGATTGTATGGCATGGAGGGAAGGCCAGCATGGCTCTTACTCTGTTCTGCCAAGTTGTCACTCTGCAGCAGGGTGGCACAACCTGGGCCTCAGGGGCCCTTCTGGACCCTGCCTTGGTCTGAGAGGTCCTGGTCCAGGCCTAAAGGCTTGGTACTAGAGCCTGGGCTTTTGTGACACACAGCTTTAGAGCGCCTTCTACCTCCTGCAGTCACAAATGCCTCAGCCCAGCCGACGAGCCATACGCCTCAGGGGAGCTGCAGAGAACGTGTCTACAGGGCACCCACCATCTAAGGAGCACGTCCACTGCCCAGCTGTAGCCCCTGGCTGCCTTACGGGGTGGCTCGCCCAGGGAGGACATAGACCACGCTTTGGAAGCGCGGCCTCAAATGTGAATTTTCTCAGACGTGCTCACGATTTTTAAATGTTGGTAACAGGCTCATTCTTATGAGGCCAGATGGTACCTCCAGCCCCCTTGCTGCCTGTTTTGTTGAACAGTATGGTGCTTATGGATATTGGGCATCTAAGGCTTGGGCTTTAATTCTGGCTTCCCCACTTAGTAACCATCTAGCTTTAGGAAGGTTACTGAATTTTCTTTCTTTCTTCCTTTCTTTCTTTCTAATGTATTTGGTTGTTGCAGGGTCTCACTATGCAGTTCAGCTTCCTATGGTGATCTGCCTGTTTTTCAGCTTCCCCAGTACTGGGATTATGCCCAGTCTCTGCCAGCTCAGCCCTCCCTAGGGGTAGGGCTAGAGTGGCATGTGACGCCCAGGATCGAAATGCAGTCTCTGCACTTGCCTAAGCTTGCCTAAGCAGGTGCTGTAGTCTGCTGAGCTATTTTGCCAGCCCCGTGAATTCAGCTTGTTCAACTAAAAACCTGGAAATGATCGAGTCTGTTTCCTAGAGTGGTTGTTAGGAATCTTCATGGAGAACTCTAGAGCCATGTGTGTGGCAGTGCCGGAGGATGATTGGTTATTCCTTATGCTGGTGTTTTGCTGAAGGTCTGCCTCTGGTGCCTTCCTGGGCTCATTTTCACTGGCTGGTGCCAGAAAGGGAGGCCGGGTAGGTTTGATGTGGGCCATGAGGGCAGGTTCAGGACTTAGAATGGAAGCTATGGATGAAGTCCACATAGGGCTGTGGGTAGCTGGTCTTTTTCTGTACCCAGAAGAGGTTCCAGTCAGTGACCACAAGCACCGAAGGGCTGAGAGGCAAGACCTGAGAACAGTCAGCTTACGCAAGTGGGAGGTTCACTCTTCAGCCATCCCAAGGCCTGTGTGGGGCTGTGGACTGTCTAGCCTCACCCTTTCATGCTGCCCCACTCACTAAGGCTGCTTCTGATCAGCGTTTTGTTTGCCTAAAGCTGGGGGAGGCGGACGTAAGGAGACCTCTGGGTTAGGACCATGAGATACCAGGGGACTACGTGCCCCTAGGCTGACAGCAAATTCCTGCAGAGGACAGGGGCATGGACGCCATCATTCTGGAGTGTTTGGGACCCTCACTGGAGCCCTGAAATCAGATAATCTCTGCTCCCTGAAGCTGGTACCTGGCCTCTCACTGCTGTCTTTCCCATAGCCAGGATTTGGGGATTAGAGACATCATTTCCTTGACAGGGGGTTGTAATATAGGATAAGTTTATATGAACAAAGCTCTTCTTGGCCAGCGCGATGTCTGAGTGAATGTGAACATTAGTTTTAGATTGGGACCCACTGCAATCATGGAAGCTTGGGGTAAGAAGGAATGGCCAGTGCCAACATTTGCAAGGCACACCTAGCTCTGCAGCTTGACTCTCATCACGGTTCCCCTTCCAGGTTCCCTGATCAGCCTCTACTGCTCCTCCCAAGAAGTCCTGTGTCAGGTGGTCAGTGGCCTTAGCCCCGAGGTACCCAAGAATGCCACCTTGGACAGCTGGAAGGAAAGAATTAGGAAGAACTATGGCTTCTACATCGGCTTGGGCCTGGCCTTCTTGTCCTGCTTTCTCATCGGCAGCAGTGTCATCCTCAAGAAGAAAGGCCTCATTAGACTCGTGGCCAGTGGGGCCACTCGCGCTGGTAGGCACCCTGGGGACTATAAGGGTGGGCAGGGCATGGGTTGGCAGGGTCTGATCTGACTTTCCCCAGAGGGTCCCAGGCTGCAGTCCAGGGTATGGCCTTAGGAAGCTTGAAAGACTATGTCACCTGCCAAGAACCCCACCTGCCCAAGGGAAATAGTCCTTACAATCAGATTTCCTGAGAGCTTCATGACACATGTACTGGGTACAAAAGGGGAAAAGTCTCAGGTCTGAAAACTAAAGCCTTCTGGGTTAGTTCTGGCTTTGCTTCTAATGGTAGCACAGACGCATCTCTGCTACAACACACCAGATCCTCTGGAGCCCTCTCGTTCTTATTCATTTGTGCTTCTTTGTGGGCTCTAATGGTTACTCTATCTATAGGAACTCACTTGTCTAAAAAATAGCATATGTATTTATGAAGCAGTTCTCGTTCATGTGTAAAGGAATTTGTTTGAGGAACTGTCCTTTATTTGGTGCCAGCGGTGAGCCATGTATGATACTAGACAGAGGCATCGAGGCCCTCATGGAGCATCTAGTCCAGGGAGAGATAACACAGAGGAGAGAGTGAGGGCTAGGGTTGTCCTCCAGCAGTAGGAGCAGCATGTGCAAGGCTCACGGGAAGAGGACGTGTGTGACGGCAGAAAGCGAAAGCGGACTGGCGTGGCCAGAGCAGCACAAGATGCAGTGACAGCCTGTGGGCTGCGGAGCTGGCGTGAAGTGTCGCGAAAGTGAGTGGCTTTTAGCAGGGACATGAGGCAGTCTGACTTAGGATCTGAAAGAGTCCCTGCCTGCTGTGTGAGGACTGGCGGAGGTGCAGTGCTGGTGTGTGGGGAACCCAATAGGCGAGCCGGAGGATGGAAGCTGCACCGCGGCAAGTGGCGGATTCCAAAGGCGGCCGGGAGAGGTGGGACTTCCTTCCTCAAATGAAGACTGGATACAAGGGGAGGGCCGAGAGGAGTCAGGGCTGACTCAGGCTGCTGACTTGAGCAGCGAGCGAGGCAAGGATGCTGCCTCCTGAGGTGGAGAATGAAGAGAGGAACAGGTTTTGGGACGAGGGTGCAGGTTGGGACACGTACGTTGAGGGTTTCTGTGCAATAGCACAGCACAAGAAAGAGCAGGAAGGCTCCGGCTCTGGCATCTTGACTCTGCTGACACAAGTCTCGAGAGAAAAGTGTTATCATTGTTTTCTCTATGTCTCGATTTGCTCATCTGTGAAACAGGAAGAAGAATAGCAGGAGCCATAACAATTACAGAATGTACAGACTGAGTGTCTAGAATGTTCAGGAGCAGAAGTGCTTAAGATTTCAGATCTTAGCCGGGCGTGGTGGCTCACACCTGTAATCCCAGCACTCAGGAGGCTAAGGCAGGAGGGTTGGTGCGAGTTCAAGACCAGCCTGGGCTATAAAAGTGAGCTCAAGGACAGCCTCAACTGCATAGCGAGACCCTGTCTCAAAAAGACAAAAAAAAAAAAAAAAAAAAAAAGATTTCAGATCTTTTCAGATTTTGGAAATGTTAGATGATGGATAGATAGATGGCAGACAGACAGACAGACAGACATAGCCAGGGAGATAGCTCACGGACACAGGTGCCTGCCTGGCAAGTGCAAGGTCCAAGGTCCTGAGTTTGATCCCTGGTTCCTCAAGGAAAAAAAAAATAAAATAAAGATGACCTGATACATAAATATAGACACAGTATAGACAGAGACAGACAGACAGACAGACTGACTCAGACTGACTGACATTTCATGGGATGGGGCCCAAGTCTAAACAGCAAGTCCATGGTGTTTTCTGTACACTTATGCATATAGCCGAAAGGTACTTTTCTTTCTTTCTTTTTTAAATTTTATTTATTTATGTTATGGCCGGCTCAGCCTATCCTGGGGGTGGGGCTGGTGCAGCATGTGGTGCCAAGGATCGAATCGAGGTCCCTGTGGTTGCCCAAGCTTGCCTAACAGGTGCTGTAGGCTGCTGAGTCATCTCGCCGGCCCCCGAGAGGTATTTTTCTATCACGTACTTAGTGATTTTGGTCATGAATGAAACTTCAGGGCATGGAATTGGCGCCAGAAGGTTTGGGTTTCTCAGCACTTCAGATCAGGGATGCCCAATCTTAACCTGCCTAGAAAGGTGCTTGGCACGGAGCAAGCGCTGGGCGTGCAGGGCATCACTCAGGAGGAGAGGCTGGCAGAGCCCTCCTGCACTGGGGCGTGACAGCTGGAAGCGAGGTGGGGGGCATCAAGAGCCTCGGTCATCGCGGCTCCATGCTCCACTGATGAGCAAATGCAGAGGCCTAGGACCTGCCCCGTGCATCTGCAGCTGCTCATGAGGGAGCACATCTGGCACCGATCACTTACAAAGGCTTCCTGCCGGAACCCATCTTTACCTCCCATCTATTATTATAGTAACTTCTGTGATTTGAACTCTAAGTGTAAAATACTGTGAGAGTCCTTAACCTTTTAGGGGTCACTCAGGCCATTAGGAATCTGATGCAAATGAAATGTGTTCTAAAGAGCATTCACAGAAAGCTGCGCCTGCTGTTCTGACTTGCACAGAACTGTCTCCAGCTTGCCCCTTGTCATTCTCACTAGTATCAGTGAGTGTCGAGTGTGTTCCAGGCCCTCCACAAAACAGACACACTCCCTGACTTTGCGTAACTCCCATTGTAGTGGAGGAAATGCAGGAAAATATGCAGATAACTGAAATTATAAATGATAATTACTATGAAAGAGACAGGTTAGGGTTGCGGGAGAAAATCCTGAAGGGAAGTAATCATTGGGCCAAAGTATCTTAGGGGAAGCGCATCCAAACCAGGCCTGTGGAGTGCGGGTGCATTTGGGCAAAGCTCGGTAGGAAGAACATTCGGGGCGTGAGGAAAAGCATGTATGGAGGTCTGGAGGCAGAGGAGAACTTCTTGGTTTTTAAAAACCAAAAGAAAGGCAAAGAATGGCAGGAAGTACTTTGGAGAAGGGAGTAGGGCCACAGCTGTGCATGGACTCACAAAGGATTCTGGTCTTCATCCTCAGAGTAATCAGAGACCTTTGGCCAGCTATAACCTAAGAAGTGGTAACGTAGGACTGACATTTTGAAAAGACGACTGGCTCCCATGAAAGGAATGAATTATTAGAGGGGCAAGACTAGAACCAGAATAACCACTCATGAGGCCATTGCCTCAGCCTGGACACGAGAAGACAGGGCCTGATGAGCAGGGTGAATCCAGAGGCGTGGACGTGAGAGACTCTTTGGAGACGGCCGTAGCAGGATGGACTGGTTGTAGAAGAACAGGGAGAGAAAAGCGTCAAGAGCAATTTTCTGGTTTCTGGCTTAAGCAACTAAATACATGGATGTGCCATACTGAGTTTCATTCAGCAGGTCAGTGGGGGACATTCAAGATCAGGGATTCCATTTAGGGTAGAGATCTAGATGCCTGAGAAGTTCAAGAGATATCAAGTAAGTGGTAGGCTTTAACCCTGGGCTCAGGAGAAAAGTCTGAGCCAAGGTAGGAAACAGCAGCATGGAAGAGATTGGGCTCAAACCTACCAGGGAGACAGCCCAGAGCCAAGTCCCAGGGAACAGTTAGAGGTCCGGGAGTGATGGAGTTAAGAAAGGAGCCCGAGAAGGGGTGGCCCTGGTCTAACTCTCTGTCAATTCACCCCACAGTGGAAGGTGGCTATGGTTACCTGAAGGACACGATGTGGTGGGCCGGATTTCTGACCAGTAAGTGGGTTCTTTTGCCGTGAATAACAGTGCGCTGTTGCCAGCAGGGATGGGGATGAAGGGAGAAGTTGGAGGAGGTATTTATTTTTCTAATATAAAGTATGAGGCCAAGTCCAGATCGCTAAGGAAAAACTCTTTACAACCTTGACACCTTGTCCTCATCTCAGATCACTTTCTCAGCCCTAAGGTGGTCTTCTTCCATGAACCATCAACCCCAAAGAGAGTTGTGCAGAGCGGGCAGTGACGCAGGAGTGTTTTCATAGCACTCTGAAGTATAGGGCAAAGGGCTAGAGAGACAGCTCAGTGGAATAAGTGCTTGCCTGGCAAACACAAAGACCTGAGTCTGTCGGCAGGGGACCCATGGACTTCTGCATGGTACAAGCTGGGGCCCTAAGGCAATTAGGGTTCACGGACAATTAATTTGTAGGCTCACCTGGACAACTCACCTACCACTGCAACTTTTCCTAGACTTGCACACTGACATATTTCTCCCGCTTCTCCCTTACCTTTGCTGGCTGGCCATGCTCTTAGTGAAAGCTTTCTACTGATAGCTCCTACAGCAGACTGCGACCCTTGCCTTCTCAGCCTTCGAAGGATGACTCTGCTATTGTTTCCAGCAAAGTGAAGCAGAAGGCAATAATGTCATGCGACGTATGCTTGTGTCTTTAAAATGGGAGGATTGGGTCAGGAGAATCTGGGGCAGGCCTTCTGATTCTCCACAGTCCTTGGAGGGAGCAAAGGGTCGGTATTTTAGACAATGTCGGTCTGGGATTCTGGGATGCTGGAACTTTGGCTGAAGCAGCCTCTACCCAGATTCCTCTGGAATGGAGTTGCTGCTGCCCACCACAGCAGCAGCCACATTCCTTCCTTTGTTTTCTAGTGTCTGCTGGAGAGGTTGCCAACTTCGGAGCCTACGCATTTACACCTGCGACGGTCGTCACACCCCTGGGAGCACTGAGCATCCTCATAAGGTTCTTGTCGCCTCCCTCAGCATCTCTGGCTCTTTTCTTTTTTCAGTTTGTTGAGGCCTAGAATTCCTAAGAGGAGTTACCTGCCACGTGGCATCAGACACCAAGGTCAATGCCAGCCCCTAGCATCCTGCTGATGAGAGGGCCACAGAGGGGCAGGCCAAGCCTGAAGGAACTACAAGGGCTTCTGCTGCCACCAGGCTGGGTGTCTCATGTGAATATTTTGGGATCCCAGTAGGAGAAGCGTGCTAATTAAAAGCATGAGCCCCAGATTCACATTGGAGTTCTATTCTTTGCCTGAATGTTTAGTAGTAATTGTGACATCGAGGGTAAGCCACTTTACCACCCCAAACCTCTGGTTCCCTATCTGCAAAATGAGGATCTGCTCATACCTGACTAAGAGTGCTATTCCATGGACTGAATGGGCTAGTACACAGAAGATGTTTAGGACAGAGCCACCACTCACGCCTAATCATGGCCAAGGGCCTACTGTATACTGAGTGTGAAAACAAACGTGTCCTGTGGGTTGGCTCAGTAACTTTCATAGCACCCTGACCCGAGGCCAGGAGAGCTTAAGTAACTTGGCCATACATGATATGCAGGTCCCAAGTGGCCAGGCCTAGGTAGTCTGATACTAGAGCCCAGACTCTCATCACTGTCTCCAGGGGCTCTTCAAGAAGCGCTCAACTAATGATTAATACTCTTGCTTTTCTATTTCTTTCTGAGACAGGATTTCACTATGCAGTTCGGGCTGGCCTTGAACTCACAGTGATCTTCCTGCCTGGGTCTCCCAAAGGTAGGACAATAGGCGCCACTGCAGTCAACTCTGATTAGTAGGTTTTAGAATAACCAGGACACAGCCCAGAGCACAGCGCTGGCTCAGCATGCATGATATGCCATGCTAAGCCCTGCGCTTAGTCAGTTAACTAAATATGGCTGCCTATGCTGCCCTTAGTGCTCCTGAGCTACTCACTCAGAGCTAGCTCCTCCGTGGGGGTCCTAGAACCCGATGTATGGGGAGGTCTGGCTTTGGAGCTCATCTGGGAACTCTGGTGAATCCCCGCCAGCCACACCTGCATCCTCATCACTTCCACAGTTTTATTTGCTATCCTGACAGCCTTGCTACATTTAGATAGAAAACAAGTAGAGCCTGGAGTGGTGGGTCACGCCTATAATCCCAGCACTCGGGAGGCTGAGGCAGGAGGATTGGTGCGAGCCTGGGCTACAAAAGTGAGCTCAAGGACAGCCTCAACTGCATAACAAGACCCTGTCTCAAAAAGACAAAAAAAAAGAAAGAAAGAAAACAAGTAGAACCCTGACTCACACTGTACAACTGGCCTTGCTGATTTCACACTGACGCAGCTGTGAAGCCAGCGTCACTTATCTGATAAGTATACAAACACCCAGTCCTAGGTAGTTGGGAGAGGCCTGGGATCTGCCACTGTGTGTTCCTTGCCCGTGAAAAATGCCATCACATTGTCTTAAGTAGGACATCAGGGTAAAAACATTTTTTGCATTTCACAAGGAAGACAGGAGACAGAGAAGAGAGTTTAGACCTCTGTGTTCCTATCATGGTGCCTTAAACCAAGAATTTTTGAGGCCACCTGGGGCCACAGTCAGCCAACAGATTGTACCCTAAACTAATTACACTTTTGTGAAGAAAAAGAAGGGTGCCCCAGGGGTCAGCGGTTATGCCCAGCCTACCTGGTCTCCCCCACTTCCTTCCCTTGTGTTTATGGGTTCATCTAGAGCAGTGGTTCTCAACCTTTCTAATGCCATGACCCTGCAATACAGTTCCTCATGTTGCAGTGACCCCAAACCAAAAAATAATTTTGGTGGCTGCTTCAAAACTGTAATTTTGCTACAGTTATGATTCAGAATGTAAATACCTGATGCTTGTGTTTTGGTTGTTCTACCCCCGCCAGGGTTTCGACCCACAGGTTGAGAGCTGCTGGTCTTGACGGCGCAAAAAGGGGCAGAGATAACAAAGAGCATCAAGGGCAGGAGGTCTTGGGCCTGCCAAGTGATAACTTTAGGAGGTCACAAGGGTCATCTTATTCGGTGTAAAGGAAAAGGCACTGGCTTTATGTGGACATTGAATTTGAGCCCAAACCTGGGCTCCAGTGCTGGCTACTTTCACAACCTTGTCACTTGAATTTGTGTGAGACTCGGTTTTCATATCTATAAAGTAGGAAGTTGGTGCTCTACTTCACAAAGAGTGGAAAGATGTTAGTGGGATGGTACATGCAGTTTCTGGCATGGTACTGAGTAGGGAAGGTGTACCCAGGCACAGCCTCTGCGATTATCACTGAGGTTGTTAATGTTGACATGTCCAAGTGGAAGAATAGGTTTGTTCAGAGAGAGAGACAAAGAACAGAAAGAGAACTCAAGTGAGCCCACAATAGGCTCATTAGGCTTCTTAAAGGATGCACTCTTGCTGTCAGAGACATCCACCAGAAATACCCAAAGGGAGAATGTTCAGGGGTAGAGGTTCAATGAGAGCAGTTTGAGGAGTTCTTCCAGCCCTTCAGGTTGGGGATGCTTTCAGCACCAAAGAAGCCCATGTGCAGCACACAAGGGAACATTCTCCTAGAAATGATTTGTGGGGAAGATAGGGAGGGAGCTTCCATAATAAAAGCGGCGAATCTGCCCTTCTGTTCTCTGTGAGTGCCCACTCAGCCCCCATGGCTCGGCAAGATGCTGCCGGGCAGAGTGGTCCTGACGGCTTTCTCCCGTCCTCCACACAGTGCCGTGATGTCCTCCTATTTCCTGGGGGAGAGTCTCAATCTCCTGGGGAAGCTGGGCTGTGCCATCTGTGTGGCCGGCAGCACAGTGATGGTGGTACACGCCCCTAAAGAAGAGGAGGTCACCACAGTCACAGAGCTGGCTTCCAAGATGAAAGACACAGGTAGGCTTCACGTGCCATGGGGAGGAGGAAACCCCGGGTCCCTGCTGAACGTCTGACTGGCTCTGACTAACACCCACACTAAGCCAGCTGTGGTGGAGCACGCCTGTAATCCCAGCACTTGGGAGGCTGAGGCAGGAGGACTGGTGCGAGTTCCAGACTAGCCTGGGCTACAAAAGTGAGCTCAAGGCCAGCCTCAACTGCATAGCGAGACCCTGCCTCAAAAAGACAAAAACAAACAAACAAACACCCATACTACCCTGGAGGACAAAGCAAGCTAAACAACAGAAGTCAGAGGGCTGCTGCCTTAGTGGGTTATTTCAGGGCCCTCCTGAGCCACAAAACACCTCCTTTCCTCAGCTTGATCCAGGAGCTGTCCTCAAGCCTTTATCTCATCAAGATAAAGAACAGCCCTGCATAGTTCCTGCTGTTGACGCCTCTTTTACGAATGAGGGATCCAAGGTCTTGGGTGTTCGGTAACTTACTCAGGTCATTTAAAGGTGTGAGGCTGGGGCCAAAATAGAGCTGCTTCCCCTCCTCGTGGGTATCGGGCTCTGGATGCTGACTACACTATTGCAACATGGAGTGACCCGTGTCCCTCCTGCCCTTCCCACAGGGTTCATTGTCTTCGCTGTGCTTTTGCTGGTGTCCTGCCTAATTCTCATCTTCATTGTCGCCCCTCGTTATGGACAAAGAAACATCCTCATTTACATCGTCATCTGCTCTGTGATCGGCTCCTTCTCTGTGATCGCTGTCAAGGGCTTGGGCATCACCATTAGGAACTTCTTTCAGGGGTTGCCCGTTGTGCGACACCCCCTGCCCTACATCCTGTCCCTCATCCTGGCACTAAGCCTCAGCACTCAGGTCAACTTCCTCAATAAGGCACTGGACATTTTTAACACTTCCCTCGTGTTCCCTATCTACTATGTGTTCTTCACCACCATGGTGGTTACCAACTCCATTGTCCTGTTCAAGGAGTGGTACAACATGGCTGCGGTGGACATTGTGGGCACCCTGTCTGGCTTTGTCACCATCATGTTGGCCGTGTTCATGCTTCATGCTTTCAAAGACTTGGATATTGGCAGAACCAACTTGCCTCACACACATAAAACTCCCACCCCACCTCCCGCCCCAGAGCCCACTGTCATCAGACTGGAAGACAAGAACATCCTTGTGGACAATATAGAACTTGCCAACACCCCATCACCAGAAAAGAAGCCAAGAAGCACAGTCTCTTCATAAAGCAGGGAATACACAGGCAAGGGGATGAGCCTGACGGTGCAGTCTGAACCCTCAACTTCAGAACCACTTCGCTGAGCACAACCATGGCCCAGGGGCTGTGTTTTACTGAGATACTGATTTATACCTCATTTCTGTGCTAAGGAAAAAAAATTCCCTACCCAATAAGCGGTAGTCACAGCACCTCCAGGAAATAGCCTGAGTGACCAACTCTACATCGGGGCCAGCAGGTACCCTGGACCTCTCTTTCCACTGGTTTTCTCTACACCATCTGCATATTGGAATAAGGATGGCATATGACCTGTTGAATGTAGCACAGTCCAAGCACTCCCCCAAGATACTGGCCATCAGGGAATACTCTCCACGATTCTCCTCCTGAGACCAAACCTTGCTCCTTAGCCCAATAATGCAGTAGAGTTGGCTCCCAGGAGTTCAGAGCAGTTTAGTAGCCTCCTCATCCAGAGCTGATGGGTACACAAGCAATGCAAAATTTCCTGATGCTTTTGCCATTTACTGTTGGAGCCAGAAAAGATTCCCCAGCTGACTTCTCACTGTGAAAACCACCTGAGGTCTCAGGGAAAGGTTTCACCCAGCCCTAGAGGTTTGGCCAGTGGGACAGCAATGAGTCTCAGGGACTGACTGGGGTGCAGGCTTGGCACAGCCTGCCTGGTGGCTGTTGAGCAGATGGGCCAGAGGTCCAAGTTCCACCAGGGAGCTGCCAACATGGAAACAGCGCCCCCATGCCTGACCCAGCACCACCTGCTGTGGGGCTTGTCTCTGTTCTGTCAGTTTGGCCAGAGGCATCCACAGAACAAGAGCAGCTGCGGACAGGTGCTGCCCGTTTTCTAGCAGCAAGACCGTGAAGGAAATGAGGGCCACTGGGAAGGGAAATTAAAGAAACGGTTTATGAGAAAGAAGGAAGAATAGGGCCTCAGCCCCGCACCCAGGCAGAGATCCGTGCTGAGTCCCTGCCTGCATGCTGTGCTCGCATCTTGTGCCCCACCCCCACCCCTGCTGCCCTGGGAGTTCTGAAGTCTCCGTGGGCCCCCCATCCTGCCTGCTGCACCTCCAGTCTCAGGTGCTGTTTCGAATACATGTGATTTCACTCCACGGCTGACAGCAGTGCAACACGTAGGATCTGAGTAAGGGGAGCAAGCCGAGAGCCCTGAGAATGCGGGGCTAACAGCACAAACCTCTGCCTAGGTTTATTTGACTCATGCGCCTTGATATTCCATGAACCCAGAGCAACTGGATTTGCTCCTCCGGAGCTGAGAGAGCAGTCCTCAGTCTCTGGAAGCCGGGCAGCCAAGGAAAGCTTTCCAGCATCTTCTATTGCTGTGCTGCCACTTAAGAGTGGGACAGGTCCTCTTTAGAAGGGTGCACTGAAAACACCTTCCTCCTCGATAACGCCCGAGTCTTTGCCAGACACCAAGAACAGTAGGTGTCACTCAAAGGCCTCTCAAATTCCTGTTTTTTTATTCCTAGTTTACATATGCAGAAGGGGACTCAGGCTAAATAATTGGCCAAGGTTGTACAACCAGCAGGAGATGAAACTGATATCTGCTTCCAAGCCCACAGCCTCCACCAGCAGGCATGGTGTGCCTCTCCAAAACACTGTATTTGACTGGTACATGTGATTTCATACTACTTTATTTTCTTGTGACCTTGCTGTCTCCTCATCTGAATGTAAAGTCCACAAAAGCTTGTCTTGATTTACCACTTTCCCTCTGTACCTGGAACACAGTTGGCATTCAAAAAAAAAAAAAAATCTATTGATTTTTAATGAAGGAGCTATTCTAAACAGGGCTTTTTTTGTCCAAACTCATTTGGGGGGGATCTTTTTTTTTTTTTGTACAAGATCTCACTGTGCAGTTCAGACTCGTACTGATCCTTCTATCTTAGCCACCCTAGTACTGGGATTACAGCATGCACCACCACACCCGGTTCTAGGGTCGGCGTGGTATACAGTACTAGGGATAAACTCAGGTGCTCATGTTTGCCAGGCAAGTGCTTAGACCATTGAGCTATCTCCTCAGCCCTTGGGGGCCAGTCTTCTTTTGTTTTGTAGTACTGGGGACTGAATCCAGATTCTCCCCACTGAACGACATCCCCAGCTCTCTTTGCAGTTATACAAAAACAGCGTCTTACTAAGGCATTAAATCGCATAGTTCTAGCTCAATCTTGGTTTCCTCCTGGCCTCCCGGGGGCTGGTACTGCAGGCATATTCCACCACACACTGCCAGGGACCAACCTTTAACCCGAAGCATATCCTAGCTTAACCCTGGCCTGTTAAACAGAGTATCTGAAAGCCTAATGCAGTCTCTGAGCTCTGTGCTGTTGAGTATCTTCAGAGAGAGTACGTGTTTGGTAATTATGGCCTTCGAGGTAGGCATTTATATCAGCTTTCTATCACCATAACCAACACCTGAGATAGTCTGCTTAAAAATAGAGAGGACTTAATTGGGCTCATGGTTTTGAAGATTCCAGTTTATGATCGGCTATGTGCTCTAGGGAGCAAACATCAGAGGAAGGAATGGGCGTCACCTCCTTCCCGGGAAGAGAAAGAGAAAACGAAGCTGGGCCTCACTTTATGTCTGGTGGTCCCCATAGGCCCCACCTGTTCACTTACCACAGGTGGTAACAGCACCTCCCCGGCGAAGAGACCCAGAATTCTAGACCATCTGTACTCATGCATGTCCTAGGTAGCAGAGATACTACCAGTGCAGAGGGAGGGGCTGTTAGGCTGTTAGGTCTGGGGGGAGCTGACTTCCTAAGTGGGCACATCAGGGCAAAAAAGCATTTGTGCTCTAATGGCTATAGCGTCCTTATGCAAACTTAGAACCACGAGAGTCCAGAAAAGTATCATTAGGTGTCAAGGACTCCGTGCTGGGACTTCTGTGAGGATGAAATGATCACACCAAGAAAAGCAGCAGGGTCTCCCATGTGTCCAGTGCTCAGGAGGAGGTGCCTCGGCTCATGGCTCCAGGTAGGCCCTCTCTCTTAGAGGACCTCAAGACGAGGTGGGGATTCTGGGGGAATCGGGGCCGATTTGGCTTAAGGTTCATTCTCTGTCATGCAGGTCTCTGGAATGTGCGCCTAGTCTGCCCTTAGCCGCACCTGCCCAGCCAGCCCCAGAGGGCTTGAGTGAGTCTCTCTCCAGTATCATCTTTAGCAGTAAGATGAGTGACCACAGGGTCAGCGCTGTCTCCTAGATACAGTAGTGGGGCAGGAGAAGAGACAGATGGGAGAATCTCAGTACCACCCAGGCCTCCAATGATGCAAGACCCAATTAAACCAGACCTGCATCTGTCTGGGCACAAAGACACACAGCGCCCTCTACTGGCCACGGGAAAACGGGGCTTCCTTGTGGCTCCTGCTCCACACTGAGGCTGGTCCTTGGACAACTTTGGTATTTCATCTGGGATCATATCTGGCTCAAACAGTGGGACAGGAAAACAAGCACACAGAAAGAAGTTGCCAAACAAGGGACCATCTCAAATGACAAACAATTCATTTTAATTAAATACAAAGAAAAAAAAAGGCACCATGGCCCATTCAAGTATTTTGCATAGATGTACAAATATTTGTAAACAATAGGTGGGCAGGAGAGAAGAGGATCTGTAATCCATAAATGATCTCACAAATAAAAACAGAATTCACATTGCCCTGAATCTCAGATGCGTACACAAAATAGGGGGTGCAAGAGGATGCTAAGGGGTCGCTGGGGGGTGGGGCGCTGAGCCTGCAGAGCCTCTCCTTGTTGGCTTCTCTAGGGATGAGACACCTTTCTGGTTGGCATTGCCCTGGCCTGCTCGGGTGGACAGCAGAGGTGTTACCCATGCATTGAGCACAATTACTGATTTTAGAACTAGTTCTCAACTCTTAGAAGTCTTTCACACCTTTGGTCAAATAAGAACACATTATGTCAGACCTAAGGGGAGACATTACAGGAGTATTACAAGCAGTAAGGGGACGCCACGCTAGGAGAGGGACTGTGTAATGCAGAAAATGTCAGGACCATAAACTCTGGGAGAGTGCTGCCTTAACCATAAAAGTCAACAAGGCTGAGAGGAATCCCGGGCAAGCGAGCAGTTGTAACGCGGAGCCAGGGGCCTGGGGTAAACCTCCCACAGAGGCAGACAGGGCTGTCTCTCCCTGAGGTTTACATTTCAGAGATGGCTGTAGGCTCCTAAAAAACATTCCAGTGTTGTAAACCTGGCAGGGAGAACCAATCGGCTTCTAAAAGAGATTTACGTCCTTCTCCTTGAGCAAAGAACTGACGAACTCCACAGACCAAACCTCAGTCGCGCTTACCTCCTCCCCACTAGAAGGTAGGTTAGGACCTACGGTCAGCCTGAGCCAAAAGCATGTCTTTTCCCACAGAGCCCCTCTCTCCGCACAGAAATGCTGGGCACGCAGCTCAGGCTTGGAAGCCGAGTGAGTTCCTTCCAATACTAGGAAAGGCCTTTTTTTGCCTGCGCTCCAGAATGCGTACGGATTCAGTCAAGGGTCCACGCAGCTTCCTTCCTACAGTTGTGCCCCCTCTCCTTACGGCAGGATTCTTATTCCCCTTCTCGCCATAGGCCCTGGAAAGAAGTCCCTGTGCCTCGCTGTCCCCGCATCTTTGCATCTGTGTCAGGCATCTTGCAGCGGCCCACTGCCGGAGGGGAAGGGGGCGCAGAATGGACTCGCTTCCTCCCCGGGGCCTGCAGCAGCACAGCTCCCAGCTCCCTGAGCAGAGCCAGGTGTACAATGGTAAATCGGACTGGCTGCCAAACACCGTCGCAATCAAAGAAGTCTACCATCTTCCAGTTCACAGTATGACTTTGTGGGGTGGCGGTGGCATGCAAATAACAAGGAACTAAAAAGCAAAAGAAAGGCAAGCGGGAAGCCTCCTATCGCAGCTCTGGGGACAGCGGATTTCAGGTTTAAAAGGCTCATGCGGTCACCACGGCTGTGCACTTTCCCTTCAGCGCCACTGTCCTGATGTGAGGGAGGAAGGCCGTACTGGCCACAGGGACTGCTAGGAGGGACGGGATGGGGCTAGGCTCAAGGACAGTTTGCTTGTTTGCAGGGAAGGGGTGGCAGAGGACACCTCTTCTGGGACCCAGCTTTGAGGCACAGAGCATTTGCTACAGAGTTAAAGGAAAGGTTGCCTCCTGGCAGCAAAAGGAGGGGCTTGGACAGGGCATGGGGGTCTGTGCCAGGGAGGCAGGGCCCCGGCATTGCTACCAACCTGAGAGAAGAAACCCGTTTTCCTGAGATCTTCCTAAACCCACCCCACATTTTCCCTCGGACATGTGTCCCATCAATCGCACTGGTCTACAACCCGAAGAACCTTTGCTCAGCACGTGGGAGGTGTAGAGCCGTCTACAAGGATGCCTTGGGCTTAGAGGCCAGAAGCTCAGTCTTCTTCCTTATTGAAGTTTTCAAGAGCAAACGACTACTCCCGGGGGAGGTGGGAAGGGCCAAGGAAGAGCCCCAAAGGAGGGTTAGGCCAGCCCAGCTGAGGAGAGCGACTCTAGGCTGGGGCCAGTCTGAGACCATTCTCAGCTACCTTATAAAACTCATCCCATCCAGCAGCATACCACACACCCTCCCTTGGGGCTCCAGGAAGGATGGGACCTTCTGGAGTCCAGGTTTCCATCGGCTCAGAGCTCTTTCTCCGAGGGTCAGCAAAGAGAACTAAAGAACGCCAATAACAGAATCCTTGTTGGGAAAAGCAGCAGGGTCCCTGGCCCAAGCTATGCCACCATGGCCATGATTGCTCCATGTTTAGAAGTACTTCCTCTCTCCTCAGAGAACAACAGTCCCACCTCTAAACAGTGGGCAGGCCGTGAGGGACAAGTAGGCCCCCTGATATGTACTTTCTTAACTAGCTGGGCTCCCATGGGTATCTGTTCCCTTTACTGCTTGGGCTGCCAGTCCTGGAGGAGCTCACCTAGATGCAGGTCAGGGAGGAGGCGGAAGGCTTTCACCCCACTGAGGTCGCAGAACACAGCAAGCACGAAGGCTCAACTCCATGGCCACACCCTAAGTCTACTCTGTTCAACGTTCTTGGGATGCAGTGGAGGAAACTGAATTGCCACTCTATGAGGTGGGACCCTGACTCGCAAGTCACAAGCACCTGGTCCCTGAAAAGGCAGGATGGTTAAGGGGGCCACTCACCAAAGCACCAGTGCATTACAGTGGGCTTGGGGGGAGGGGTGGAATCTCTGGGGAAGAAGAGAATACAAAGAGCAAACCAAGAATCACTGTGAGTCTTGACCTTTGGCATGATGGCTCAGAGGAGGCCTGCGCTTGGTGCTCCCCTGCTGTCTATACTGCCTACAAATAGTACCTGTCTGAGTCTGAGTGACCCATGAATAGGGGCTGTGGGGTCCTAGGGGGTGAGGGTGGGGAGGCTTGGCTTGGCACATGCAGCCATAGAGTCCAGAGCAGCCACTTGGGCCAAATCCTGGGCTGGGCCACGGTGATGGCCAGCTTGAACCTTCCTCGATCCCCAAAACCCAAAAGGGCAAGGTAAGGCCCAGCCTCAGTCCAGCTGGGGCCTCAGAGGGAGACAGAAGCAACAGGAGCTCCCCTGTGTGTCTGCACCATGGGGCCTGCATGGAGAGCTTCTCCAAGCTAAGTCCTAGCTAAGGGCTGGCCAAGACTTCTGTTGGTTTTCCAGCTGTGATGGTCCTGGTCATCTCTTCAGACCCTTAGGCTGGGAGGGGGGATGGAGCAGCTGCCACTTGGCCCCTTCCGTGTGCTCCCTCCCTGCCTAGGCTGTATATTGCACAGACCAACACTTTGAAGCCATCAGGTGACTGTCCCTCTGCGCCTCCGAGGAGTGCGAAGAGGCACAGAATCAAGAAGGGAATGGTGGAGATTTGGTGTTTCCAGGAAAAGGCCAGGAGCAGCTCAGAGGTGGCCGGACATGCTTCTGGCTCCCCCAGTGATCACAAATCCTCATGGCATCCAGAGTCACTGAGGAGTGAGAAAGCTCCAGATGGGCCTAGATTCTGGAGCTAGTCATCGCCCCTGTCCTCTGTGACTTGTAGTTAGGAAACTGGAAAGAGAGAAGAGGGAAAAAGAGATCAGCCTGACACATGCTCTGGGGTCAGTGGGAACTGTGCTCTCACTTTTGACAGTGGGGAAGGGCAGACAGAGGCAGCCCAGGGGAGAGGCTTCCTGGTCCTGTAGGGATCTGCAGAGGTGGCTGCCCACTGTGCCCACGACTTCGTGGAGAGACGTAGTCGCCCTCAAGCAGGTGCTTCACCTCCTCGCATCTCCGAGAGCCCCTCAGGGAGCTTCTCCATCTCATCCTTTCCTGACCCCACTCCCAGGCCTGGGAAGCTGGTGACACCGCAGCCTCAGAGAAGCGTGGCAGCCTGGCACACCTGCTGCAGCCTGGGTGGGGTGTTTGATCTTCAGGGCCACCACGAGATGCTGGCTACTGCTGCTTATTGCATGCTTTTTACAAAGAAATGGAGATGCCAGAGAGGGGCTTTCTCAGGTCTCAGCTGTGAGGATGCGGGTGGGGGTTTCAAGTATCACAGCATGGGGGTCGCCTTTCTGGAGAAGCCTACACACCCTATTACTAACTCAAGGGACAGTTGAGAAGGTGTCAAACACTGCTAAGCTTTGGTTTGTGGCTTTTGTCCTGGCAAGAAGCACGAAGCGGGGCAGTGCGTGGCACTGCTCTGGCTTTTCCTGGACTCACCTTCTGGGCAGGTGCGACCAGAGGCTGGGTCTGTAGAGCACCTGGCCTGGGGAGGATCCTCCGGCCGGGCACGGGGTTTGCTGGCAGCGCCTTCTGGGGCGGCCGAGGCCTGGAGAAGTCCTGTAGGGAAAGCAGGGCACCTCACTTGAAGGCCAGAGGAGCTTGCTGCAAGCAGACATTCCTGGTAGCGTACTGATCACAGTCAGGTCATCAGTGTACACCGTAAGGTCCCACTACACCAGGAGCAGTGCCTCTGTGTGTGTGTGTGTGTGTGTGTGTGTGCACGTATAACATGTTTCCACACTCAGAAAAAAGCCTCTGTGGAGAGCAAGCCGACACAATCTATTACAATTAGAATGTCTTCCTCTGGTTGGAAAAGGTACTTACTCCCCATTGCCCCGTGACAGAATGACTGGCACAGGCGCCCGGACAGGAAGGTTCTGGATGTGACGCTGTGCTCAGGACAATGTAGGAAGTGCACACCAGCAACACTGTGCTGATGAACAAAATAGCCCAAACTATGAAGTGAAACCTTAGGCAGCGTTTAGACAGAGCAACAGAGGCAGAGGCAGGCCGGCGGCAGGAGGCGCTTGCACGCCCCGGGATGCCCCCTCTTGGCCTGGGCCCTGGGATTGTGGGGGCCTGACGCTCTGAATTCTTCATGTGTTCTAGCTAGAAGTCCTGGGCCTGAGGGACACTGGCCTATCATTCTTTCCCAGTGTGCGGGTTTTCTTTTTACTCTGTTGGTGCTTTCTTTTACCTCCAAGAGTAAATAAAACCTGAAACGTACAACAGACACTGGGCAAGGGAAAGAATCTGTGCAACGGGAAGGAAAACCGGGGTGAGGAAAAGAGCAAAAGGAAGATATGGAGAAGATACAGTCATGTATATGGGCCGGATGGCTGGGATAACGGCACTGCTGACTTCTGCTGGGCTGCAGAGAAGAGCTGTGAATGCGACAATTATGTATTCAGTTATTTATTTTTGTCTTTTTGAGACAGGGTCTCCCTATGCAGTTGAGGCTGGCCTTGAACTCACTTTTGTAGCCCAGGCTGGTCTCGAACTCGCACTGATCCTCCTGCCTTAGCCTCCCAAGGGCTGGGATTATAGACGGGTACCACCACGCCTGGCCAGTGCAGAAATTAAAAAAAAAAAAAAAAAAAAAATTCTTCTTTTGAATATCTTACAACTTTCCCCTCAGTTTTATATATGGTAACCTTAACAATGAAATTAAAGATAATATTATTTGATACAAGAACCATTGCGAAATTTTTACTAGTTTAATAAAATTTTGTATTATTTCTAATGTTTTTTTTTAAAAATTATTTTGTATTCTTTAAAAATAAAAAGCCGAAAAGAAGGGCATTGAATGCACAAAGATGAAGTTGGAGCTGGAGAGGAGAGTTCGTGTAAATGTGTCACAGGCATACACACGGGGGTGGGGGTGCGGAGAGACAGTGAGAGAGACAGAGATAGAGACAGAGAGAATGGGAGAGAGAGACAGAGACACAGAGACAGAGAGGGGGAGAAAGAGACACAGAGAGAGACAAAGACAGAAAGAGACAGAGAGGGGAAGAGAGACAGATGGGGGAGGGGGGAAAGACAGAGAGGGTAAGAGAGACAGAGACAGAGAGAAGGGGAAAGAGAGACAGAGAGGAAGAGGAGAGACAGAGGGGGAGAGACAAAGACAGAGACAAAGACAGAGACAGAGAGGGGGAGAGACAGAAAGAGGGGAAGAGAGAGAGTGGGGAGGGAGAGACAGAGATAGAGACAGAGAAGAGACAGAGAGGGGAAGAGAGACAGAGAGGGGGAGAGAGATAGAGACAGGGAGAGAGAAAGAGACAGAGGGAGGGGGAGAGAGGGGGGAGAGACAGAGACAGAGAAGAGACAGAGACAGAGCAAAGCCAGAGACAGGGGGAGAGAGAGACAGAGAGAGACAGACAGAGACAGAGAGACACCGAGAAAGACACAGCTTGGGCTTTCAGGCCTAAGTACATAACCAGAAAGCCCTAGATGTCGATTAGATGGGTACGTGTGCTAGTCAAAATTCTAGAATCATTCTGAATTTTTCATTTCTGCATTAGTCAGTATGCTTATTTCTATTTCTTCTGTGATTGGGAAAAAAATTTAAAAATTAAGAGGCAAAGAATGGCTCACCCCCAAGCTGGTGGGGTGGGCCTGGGAGTGTAGCTCAGGGATAAGGCGTGCCCAGCGCATGCCAGCTCCCGGGCTCTGTCCTCAGCACTGGCAGGGAGCTAGGGGAGGAGCAGGGAGGGGACCCGATGTCGTGTTTGGCTTTTTTCTGAGAGGGTTGCTAAGGAGCACAGAAAGGAGCACACGGCAGTCAGGCCGTGGGCAGGAGCAGCACAGAGAGCCAGCGTTTTCTATCAGAAATTCCTTGGTGTCAGGACACCGAGAGCAGACACTGAAGCTCACAGAACAGAAGACCAGGAAATCCTGGTGACCAGAGAGCTGCCTCCTCCAGCTCCGTCCCTTCCCCAAAGCACAGTGTGATCCCTTCCGCTGCCCAGCTTTGGACGCTCAGCTGCCTGGAGCCAGGACAGAGACCATTCAAGGAAAGTGAAGACAGCTGCGGGGCTGGGAGGCTGCAGAGGAGCAGCAGGGGGCGTGCTCTCTGGGGGGGGGGGGGCTCAGCAGCAGGCAGCCGGGGCCTCCAGGCCTGCGCCCTCTGGTGTGACCCACTCAACACTGCCGCGGGCCTCGGGGCACTGTTTCCTGGAAGCGAAAGCAGCCCCTGACTGACCTGCCCTGGCCCACAGCCCCCTTCCTTGAGGGTGGCATCTCGACCCACCGAGCTGCACAAGTCAGACCCTGGGGTGCCAGCCCCCGCCATCTCCCGCACAGTCATTCCCTTTATGCATTTCTCGTCTCTCCGTCTCCCTGTCCACCTCAGTGGGAGCCGTGGCCATCTTCGCTCACGACAATGCTTACGCCTTTGAACCAGTCTGCCCACTCGCCCTCAGAGCGGTGCTTTCCTTTTCTAAAACCGTTCCTTCAGCAGCAGTGGAACACACACGTAAAAAGGCGGACAATACACAAATACATGGGGCAAATTCTCAACAAGCGAATGCACCTATGTTATCCCACCCTGGTCAAAAGCTTGAAGACTAACAGACCTCAAGGCACCCAGAGGTGCCTCCCAGCCAGGAGACCTTCCTCCTGCCTCAAGGAAGCCCGAAGAAGTGATGATCCTTGCCGTCGTCAAATCCCATCATGCCACTGTGACCACCTCTGTCCCCTCTTCATGGAATGCTGACCAAAATCCTGACCAGGGCTCTGTGGCCTGAGCACAGCCAGCCCGCCAGCCAGTGCCTCCTCCCTCTCCAGCTTCAGCTCTCGGTACCTGGGGCCCAGACAAACAGGACTTGGATTCCTCCGCACAATGGCCATTTCCCATGCAGAGCCGCACTATGAGAGGTTCTCCGCCAGCCCCTCACTGCCTGGGTGACTCGCATTCCTCCTTTAGGGCTTACCCCGAGTGGCAGCAACTCAGAGAAGCCGTCCTGCCTTTCCCAACGAGGTCGCATCCTGTTCCTCTGAGTCCCTGGACCCCTGCTTCCTAGCACTCATCACTGCTGTAACTGTATGCGTGTGCGTGCGTGCGTGCGTGCGTGTAAAGGGCAGGAGGGCGTAGGCTTTCAGCTGCCTCTCTCCAGGGCAATCAACACCACCTCACTAGCCGGGGTGGAGCTGAGAGGCTAAGACAGTGATGCCCAGGGGTCAAGGGTTGGCTGTCCTACTACACTGTGCCATCTTGGACGAGTCCCCCAAACCCGTGAGGGTAGGGATAACTCAGGGCCTCCCTCTGGGGAAGAAGGTGGCTGGGCCCATCTTGGCCACAGCCTCCTCTGGGAGCAGGGGCCTCTCCTGCCTGTCCTTGGAGAAACCACAGCTGCACCTCAGGAGCTGCTGTGCTGGGGGTCTGAGTGTGGAGTCTCTTGTCACGTGCTCAGGGAGACACCCAGGGAGACCAGGAGTGGAGGAGCGGGAGGATCATTGATCATCTTCCCACTCAGTCCCCTGGGGGAACGTGGAGTGAGACCCAGCCATCCCCAACCCTGGAAGGTGCGCCCAGGAAGGGTTGCCAGGGGGCTGTGAAGGCGCTGCTCCCTCTGCCTCCAGCACTTTCGGCACTTCCGCCCACGCACTTCCCGCCCATTGCTCTCCACATCTGTGCTTTCCTGCTCCTCCTTCCTTTCTCTCTGATTTGGGCCAAATAACTCCAGCCCTCCCAGAACCTCAGCCTGGGGCCTGACTCAGAGATAAGGCCTCTGAAGAGTGACTGAGCTAAAACGAGGCCATGGGGGTGGGCTCATGTCCAGCCTGGCCTCCTAGCAGGAATGCATTTGGGCACACAGACGCCACACGGAGATACAGGAGACAGATGGCAGGCCAGGCGAGGACACGGAGAGGAGGCAGCAGTACGTGCCAAGGACAGAGGCCTCAGGAGAAGCCAGCCCTGCCAGTGCTGGATCTTGGAACTCTAGAACTGCGGGGAAAGACTCAAAACTGCTGTGGACCCCATGGTTTGTCACAGCAGCCCTGGAAAACCACTGCGTCCCCATCTCCTCCTACTCCCTCTTTTCCTCCCTCCCTCTGGCTCCCCGCGAACCCTTCCCCTCCCTTCCTGCATGGGTTTTTCCACCGCACCCCTGCCACACACAGAGGAAGGCAAGAGTACCAGTTTCACAGCAGAGCACCAGACTTTAACGTTCTGCAAGTTCCCCGGATTCCCCAGTGTGCAGAAAAGCCAGTCGGCTCTGACTGGGCCTTGTCCCAGCCGGCCTCCAACTTAAACAGAGTGGGTGCAGAAGATCCACTTACCTGGGAGAGGATGTAGCTTGGAGCTGGGGGCACAGGCCTGCTTGGCGGGGGCTTCCTGGATGATTCCTTTCTCTCTACTCGAGCTGTGGGCCTTGGTAGGCTGTTGTCAGTCCTGCTCAGCAGGGCTACCCGTGGTGTAGGTAAAGCCCCGCCTTGCAGAAAGTCTGGAGGGGGTGGGGGTGGAGGCTGGGAGGGCTTCCTCAGGGTCTCCGGGGTGCTGGTCACCTGTGTGCACAAAACATGGAACTCCAGAGACAAGGCAGCAGCAACACGCTCAAGTCTCAGGTGTACGCTCTGCATCTTATCAAGAGGACCAGGGCAAGGACTGACAGGTGCACCTGTAGGCTATCATCTCAAGGGTCACGTGTAAGCTTACAGGCAATCAGGATCAGCAAGCAGAATAAACGGCTTTTACTATCAATCCCAGGGCACTTAGTAAAGTCTAAAAGAGGCCGGGGGGATAAAGGCGACAGCAAAGCTCACAGGTTCTCAGCCCTTACCTTCCGCCTGCCTTGCGGTGTCTGCAACTTGAAAGTTGGGTTGGCATGGCCCGTTCCGCCACTTGGAGACACCCTGAAGGGACAGCTGGAGACAGAAGAGGGAGGTGGGGCAGGCTCGACAAGACGGGGTCTCTCTGAGCACCTTCCCCAGGCCTACTCTGGAGGAAGAGAGATTGGCCTCTCACAGCCCATCTTCCTGGGCAAGGAAGGGCACTGTGTGCAGCCAGGGGAGAGCCAATGGGGAAAGAGAGTGAGTCTTGCCCAGTGCAGAGCTTTCTCAGTAACTTCTCGTTACCCGTGGAAGAACTCTGGCCCCCAAGCAGACAAAGGGTACGACCAGCCGTCAGCCAACCCTCCTCAGGCATGAACGCAAAAAGACATGAGATTTAAATCGTTCCCAGAAAAGTATAAGTTAATACAAGACTGAGAAAATATACACCTTCAATAACCAAAGAAATGAATCACTTAGGGAAAAAATTGATTTTGTTACTGGGTTGATTATCCCGCCCACCCCCTTGACTTGGGATAATCACCCCTTTTCTTTTGCCTTGCTACTTGCTCCTTAAAATAGGGGGTGCAGAGAGTGATGGAGGCAGAAGGAAGAGGTTCACCACAAGTTCGAGGCCAGCCAGGACCACATACCTAGTTTAGCTTGAACTACATAGTGAGACCCTCTTTTGAAAACTGAAATACGTTAAAAAAAAAATACGATTTTAAAAATGGAGGGCAAACGGATTAGATAAAAATGTTAGATTTTATATTTCAACTTCAATTAGTTAGAACATTCTGTCTAGGATTTGAAAGTGATAAATGCACTCAGAGACCATCTACAGTGGGATCATCTAGTAATGTCTGCCACAGAAGACCACTCACAGCGAGATCATCTAATAATGTCTGCCATGGTCACCGAGCACAGCACGCAGAAGAGCAGAGAAATCAGCATGTATCTCACATTCATCTTCCTGAATTAGACCCACTACTAAAAAGCTTATCACTAGCACTGCTCACAGGCAGCCTGGGACACAGAAGGGGACTCACATCCTTTGTGTCCTTCAAGGCACCCTCGCATACCTGAACTGCTGCATCAGCTTGGATGGGAGGACTGAGGGCTTGAGCTGCGTCAGCTTTCGGTTCTGTCTGCAGTAGCAGATCAACATAAGGACGGCCAGAAGGAAGATGGCACTGAATACACCAGCAATCACGGGACCGGCACCTTCCAAGGAACCCAGGGGAGAGTCAGAGGCTGCTTGTTACGGCAAGGCAGTCCTGCTTCTTCTTCAGACATTTGATCCTCATTTAATGTCTTATCTTAAAACTATAAAAACCACAAATTATATACTACTAGGCTATCTCCTAGATGCTGTCTGTGTACAGGTCTGAGAACATACAGGCCCTACAGCCACTTTAAAGAGATTGAAGAGATCTCTTTAGAGACAGGCAATTCAAGCTCTACTATCATTTGCCCGCAGGTTTTATTAGCCTGAGCCATGATTTTCCTGGACACAGAACATGGAGAGATTTACACTGGTCTAAGAGTAGAACTCTCACCCTTGATCCACAATTTCACATTTGGTTTCATCAAAACTGCCCCATTTTGCTCACAAATTACAACCTTAAACATGCGAGTGCATTTGCTCTGATGAGAGATACTTTTACCTGTGCTACACCTTAAGATTTGTTCCTTGAAAGTTTTTCTTTTTAAAGTACTTTGCTACTACTAAACATTAAAAAAGCTCGAAGTCAGAGGCTGGAGTCTGAGATTCCCACGAAGAAACTAAACCCTCTCTGAGCCTGTTTCCTCATTTTAGGCTTGTTCTTGACGGTTTTCAACTACCCAGAAAGGATTCTGAGTAGTCACACCCCTCCCCTCAAAACAGATGTGAACAGTTAGTGCCCTGTGGATTTTGTTGACCTCTCACTCTGCAGAATGAGCCTGTCCCCGGGGTGCCCACCCCTCTCACAAAGGCAGGCATCACTCACTGTTGGGGGGCAGGGGCCCACTATCTATGCTGCCGCCATGGCCAGGCGTGTCGCAGGAGGGTGGGGCCCAGCCTGGGAAACAGTGGCAGTTTTGGTTGTTGTTGCAGACCTAGAGCAAGGGAGAGGTAGAGCTGTCAGATGGCCAGAGAGCTCCACCCCTCCCCACCCCACCCCCGGCTCTGCCCCACGCATGACACCGGCCCCTGGGGACACACACCCCGTGACCATTGCACTTCTTCTCGCAGCTTGCAGTCTCAAAGATCGAGGTGTTCCTGCACTGTCCCTCGAAGCAGACCTGCAGTGAGCGGGAGGCACAGACATCAATGGGACACATGGGACGCCGCGTGAGAGACAGGCCAGGGGGCTGTGAGCCCAGAAAGCAGCCCACTGAGGATGGACAGGTGGGAAGTCAAGAGCCTTTGTGATTAGACAGGGAGGGCCACAATTACACTGCTAACATATTATATTTAATACCTGTAAAATGTTACAAATAACTACTATGTCGGTGAGTTAACAAACTCTTCACCTGTCAGTGTGCACCATTTTAACGTTATGTTTAAAAATGATTCTGAAGCAGCCTACACTGTGCTGGAAAATATACCAAGTACTTCATCCTTTTTCTATTTTCCCCGTCATAATTGACTATGACATACTTGCCAGTGTTTCCCCCAAGACTCCCCAACTTTTAAACCATTTTAATACAGAGTATAATTAATGGTAAGTGAGAAAATGAGACTCGCTAGCCTGACTAAATGCCTTTCCGACATGATCTGAGCTAAGCCTTAGTCTGCGATGCCCGTCTGCTGCTATCACTATAGAAACTTTCACAGAAGGAAGCTCAGAAGTTGGGCAGGCTGCGACTTGAGCCTAGGCCTTGTGTCTCGGCTTCCCCCTTCTGCAGTTCAGTTCCTACGAGGAGAGCGGGCAAGGGACTCACATGGTTGAAGCCACACTTTGTCCCGGTCATCACCAGTCCTGGGTCCAGCATGTCTCCCTCTTCAGGACCCCGGTAGACATGGGTGCCCCGACACTGAATCTTCTTCCCGTTCATGACGATGGTGGTCTCGATGGCTACTGCGTTGGACTCCAGGGGCAGCTCTCGAGAGCTCTGACACTGGATCTTCCCACACTTGGCATCCCTATACACGTGAGACGGATGGAGAGATAGAATCAGAGGCTGGGACACCATGCAGCTCTAGTGTTCTTGGCCAACACAGCAGGCTTGGGTGAGGTAAGGAAGAAGTCTGGGATAACATGGATGCTGTAGAGATTCCCAGAAGAGACACCACGGGGGCTGGGATCCAGAAGGTGGAGGGACTTCATGTCCCTGGGCAGCTCTAGGTAGGGAAGTAGTTTTAGAAAATCCTAATTTCAAGCACACTTCCGTTGCTGGCGCTCTCTGTCCCTGATGCTCCCTCTACCACTGCCCACCCAGGCATGCCGGCTAGACGCCTGGGCTAATTTGGCTCCTCATCCCCCCCTTGCTCCTGGATTTGAGCAGCGTTCCAGCCCTGTCCTCTCGCCTCCGCAGCCACTGTAATTCGTATCCTCTCACTCTGTGGCCTGAGCTTCAAGAAAGTGACGATTTCCCTGCCTTCAAGATTGCCCTGTCAGAGGGAGCCCAAGGGCTGTGTTTCCAGGCTCAAGTCCAGACTCCCTCGCCAGTCATTTCAGATGTTCAGGCTGCAGCCCCAGCATACTCATCCCCACTCATTTCTCACAGCCCCCTCCCCTTTGTGCCCCAAAATTATACCCTAACTGTGTCAAGCAGCTGTCAGCTTTTTCAACTGCTAGCTGTTCTTCAACCACCTCTCTGCCTAGGCCGCGGCTATCACACACCGGCACCTCTTCCTCCATGCTGTGCTCCCACCTCGCTGCTCCATGACTCTTAACTTCCCTGCCTAACGTCAGGTTGAGTGGCTCCTTTTACATTTGCATTAGTACATCGTATTGTTTATTAAAACATTCACAATAGCTGGGCATGGTGGCTCACACCTACAATCTCAGCACTTGGGAGGCTGAGATGGGAGGATCGGTGTGAGTTTGAAACCAGCCTGGGCTACAAAAGTGAGCTCAAGGCCAGCCTGAATTGCATATCGAGACCCTGTCTCAAAAAGACGAAAACAAAACAAAAAAACCCTTCACAAACTCAGCACTGTGCCTTATACAGTAAACAGTGGATAATGAGTAGGTAGATAGACACAGGTATGGATGGATGGATGGATGGATGGATGGATGGACGGACAGTGGGTAGGTAGATGAAAGAATAGGATATGTGGATGGGTGGGTGGATGAATAGATGGGTAAGTGGATAGGTGGATGGATAGATAGCTGGCTAGAATGAATGAATGAATGAATGAATGATCTATTTAGGTAAGGGCATAATTAGCATTCCATAAATGATCCAAGAGAGCCCTGTTTTACTATAGACAGCCCACAGAGGAGGGCTGACCAGCTTCATGGGAAGCACTGCCACCCACACCTTCTCCTACCTCTTCAGGCCTGAATGCTACACTGTAAAAGAACAGGCTAAGGACAGACACAGACCTCCACTGACGCCTGCCACGGCCGGCTCTGGGGCCATCGTACTGCAGGGCTGGGGGGCCGTGAGCAGGGCAGAGCAGGAGCGAGCTGCCTCCCCCCGGGTCTGGTCTGCGGCCTTTACCTCGTGCTGCATTTCTTGTTCTGCCCATGCACATCTTTCCCACAGTTTCCAAACTCGTCTCCTGCCACGTTCACCTTCTCAAAGCAGAGATCTGGGGCAGGCCGGGCTCCTGGTGTACGAGAAACAGCATGAGTCAGACGGATGCCTGACCCGGGGCAAAGCCAGCCTTCGGCGAGCAGTGGGTCAGGAAGGCTTCGCCTACTCCTGCTAGGTAAAGCACCCCATGTTCTCTCCAGGATCAATTTGTAGAGCATGTTTTACGTTTGTGGTTACATCCTATCAAGGATTTATATCTCTGCAGGTTTGTATCTCTCATATGCTACACCTACTGTCTCATGTGACAGTGCTGTGACATTTCAGGATTTTAAAAATAGGTCATATATGGGGGCCGAGGAGATAGCTCCGGGGCACAAGTGCCTGCCTGGCAAGTACAAGGTCCTGAGTTCGAACCCTGGTTCCGCCAAAAAATAAATGGATGAATGAATGAATGAATGAATAAATAAATAAAAACAGGTCATATAAGCAGGAGGCCGTGAAGATATAAAGATCATCTTTGGAACTTTTCCTCAGTACCATCCCAGCCCTCCTGCTCCACATTTGATAAAGCAACAGTTAGCGGTGAATTTTCTAGAAATAACTGTATTCTGTAGGCTGCATCTCCTAGATACAGCCCGGGTGTGTCTTCTAGAGACAGCCTAATAAAGAAGGACACGTATTCTCTCTGCTGTTCTGTGCCTTCCATTGTCACTGAGGTCTATGCGGGATGCTTTTCCTCCATGTACAGTCACCTCCTTTTCTTAGCCACCAAGCGCTGGGTTGTGCAGCTTTACCAGAAGTAAGCGCACGGGTCCCAGTAAAAGGTACGAAGGTCGTGACTGCTTCTATTAACAACCAGTACAATTAACATGGCTGAAAATACATCGTCACGTACATGTACAAGTGCAACTGTAGGCTATGTTTCTAAGTAGCGGAACTGATGCACCCGATCAATGCTTTTAAACTTTTTCTATCTCCAAAACGCTTTCCACGGTAGGTGTGCCTATCTGACCCTCGCACCCTCCACAGCATCATGTTACAGTTACTGCTGTTGTCGTTGTTATGGTATATTTTTTTTTAAATATAACTTTATTTATTTATTTATTTTTTCTTGTTTCAGAACCTCTGCTTATTCACTCATTTTTATGGCCGGCTCAGCCCGCCCCCCAGAGGGCAGGGCTGGTGCAGCATGTGGTGCCGGGGATCGAACCGTGGTCCCCAAAGCCGCCAAAGCTTCCCAAGCAGGCACTGTAGACCACTGAGCCATCCCACTGGGCCCCTGTTGTGGTATTATTATTACAGTAACCTTCAATCTTTGAACCTGATACATGAAAGATTCCACCTTGCATCAGTCGCCGTCCGTGGTCCCTTCATGTGACCCTTGCGTAAGGGCCATTCACCTTTGCTTTTCTTTCTCTATCTCTTTCTCCTTTATGTCTGGGCTGTGATTGTCACATAGCTGGATCAGAGACCTAAAACCAGCAAGAGACTCTTCCTGCATCTCTACCCTGAGTCAATGGGAGGAAAGAACAGAGACTTTGCTGTTGTTTTGTTGCCCTGGGAAGTGAACCTAGGGTTTTGCACTTTGGTTCTCACTTTATGTCTATTTTCTTCGTGGTCACGGGGTCTGACACAGGCCAGCCAACAGCTCTCCTTGTAAGCTACTGAGGTAGCATCTGGAAGGTGTTTCTGGCCACACTGCTGTGCAGCTGGCAGGTGGGGCTGCTCCATGGTGGCACAGCAGGTGAGGGCTGCACTCCCCACTCCCCAGCCAAGTCCTTACCAGGGCCCCAGAGCTGCCGGCACTGGTCCCGGTAGGTGAGGCACATGCCGCTGTAGCAGTAGGCCTGCCCACCCTCGCAGAGGGTGCCATCCATCTGGTAGAAGTTGGTGGGGCAGAGCGGGGACTTGCCCGTGCAGTACTCTGGAAGGTCACACTGCTGGGCCTGGTCACGACACAGGGTGCCAGGAGCCACCAGCTAGAAAGGAGAGGGAAAAACAGCCGGTGACTTCCCTTGTCCTCAGCCCTGACCACCGGGATCTCACCCATGTCACTTGTGCGCAACGGAACTTTCATCATTGTTATTTCGTAGCGCTTTTATGCAACCTCCATAGCTCAAATCAGTCTTTGAATGAAAGCAGTGACTGGGGCTTTCAGGGCATTTTCACAAATGCAGTCACTTCCTCTTCATAGCCGTCTTGAGGAGAAGAAGAGGGTAAGAACAATGTTTGTGCAACAATTTAGAGTTTACTGTGTGCTTTAGTAATAACCAGTAGCTTCACACAGCTCCCCCTTCAGTGCCTAGTGTCAATATTACTTCACCTCATTTTCTTTTCCTTTTTCTTTTAAAAAAAAATGTATGTAGTACCGGGTCTGCAGAGTCTCACTACACAGATCGCACTCATAGTGATCCTCCTGCTTTCAGCCTCCCAAGTGCTGGGATTATGGGCAAGCCCCACCACGCCCAGTCTCAGTCACAATTTCAGAGCGCCCCAGGGGTGGGGCTGGGGATCAAACCCTGGGTCCCTGTGCCTGCCTAAGCAGGCACTTTAGTCTGCTGAGCTATCTCGCCACCCCCCCCTCTTTTTGTCTTTTTGAGACAGGGTCTCGCTATGCAGTTCAGGTTGGCCTTGAGCTCACTTTTATAGCCCAGGCTGGCCTCCAACTCGCACCGATCCTCCTGCCTCAGCCTTCCGAGTGCTGGGATTACAGGTGTGCACCACCATGCCGGGCTAGGCCAGTCCTATTTTACTTCATTTTCACAGACCAACATAATATAACTACCCCCAGCTTAAAGATGGGGACACCTGAGGCTTATAGAGGATACACAATGTATCCAAAGTCATGCAGTCAGTAGTAAAAGAGACAGGGTCCCCAACAAATGCACACATTTGACTAGCATTCCCATCCCATCTTTGAGTTTACAAAGCACTTCAGCATGGATACAGCCCCCTCACTGAGCCGAGCGCTGGGCTGAACACCACAGACACGTTTCTGCGTCTCTCATGATATCCGTGAGACGGATGCTGCGATTGCCAGCGTTGCAGATCAGATAACCTGGCCAATAGCACACACTGGGCAAAGGGTAAAAACTGAGTTTCTCCTTGAATCTTACAGCAGCCTTTGGTGGTGAAGGTTACTACACTCTTCCCGGTTTACAGAAAAGCACATAAGCTCGGGTCAGGTAGAGAAGCCGAGGACTGAGAGGGAAGCCTTCCCTGGTTCCTGAAGGGCCACACGGCGCATAGCAGTCCCACAGCAGACAAAGCAGAGGGCCCTTCTCTGGCTAATCTCAGGCCTGGCTGCTCTCTGAGAGGCCCCAGCTGCAAGTGAGCACAGGAAGAGGAAGCGGAGGTGGAAGCTGAGGCAGCCACACCCCCACCATCCAGGAGCAGGGTGCAGGGACAGAGGACCCATCAGCTGCAGCCTGCCTGGTTCCCATCCTCAGTCCTCAGCCAGTAGCGGCACCCTGGCCAGCCACCGAACCTCCTTCTGTTCTTTCACCCATGGCTGAGATGCCAGCTCTGGCACGTGGCTGTGAAGAGGAACAGTTTAGAACAAAGCATTTAAATGGTGCCCAGCACATAATGAGCACCTGACAAATGGTGGGAGAATGGCAGGTCCCTAACTCCAGCCTGAGCTCTGAGGCCAGATGGCTGTCAGATTCTTGGTGTTATCATGATTCATATTTTCAGTTACTGTGTGTGTACATTATATTGTGTATATACATAGATACACATGTGACACATGTATACATATGACTACAAAAACATGAATGTGTATAGTTTACACATTCACATTACCTATGTGTACTAAATTACATTATAGCAAGGCCTAGGGAAAAAAACGTTATGACCAAACCAATTAATATTTCTCTAATAAATTTAAATTATTCAGTTTAGCTGTGATTTTTAAAAACTATAATTAGCATCATCAATGAAGGTCAAATTTGTCTCTAATTTTTTTTCCCCAGATTTGACGACTTCTTGGATTTCAGAATGTGGGAAAGAGACCGTGGGGCTATGTTAGCACTAACAGCAATCACCACTTCTCTCCCACGTCGGTAGCAGGGATGCAGACTCCAGGGGCAGGGAGAGCTGGCTGCAGGCCCCTCCTGCCTGTTTAATTCCAGGCACGTTCCCTACACTCCCTTAGCCCGAGCCTTCTCATCTTCCACTGAAGACAATCACATACATGCTCCAGGCTTCTGGGAGCACTGAATGACATGCCCTGCATCAAATGCTCAGCACAGTACCTGGGTTCTATGTACTAAGACGTCCCTTTATACCAGTCAGACTTAAGGTGCTTATTCTTATGAGCTCAGATAGGATCAAGCCTACTATCTGTAGACCTGTTTTAATTTTTTTTTTTTTTTTCACCATCTCCAGAAGTCACCATCCTTTGGAATGATCTTAATTCAGTGAGCCTCATGGGGGACAATAATATAATTAGTGAAAAGAACTGTTTCAGTTCCGAGTGTCTGAAACTTGCGTTTTCCTTTTCTCTTCCTTCCCAGCCCACCCCAGTGCTAGGGATGCACACAGAGGCTGCCGCACTCGGGGCAAGCGCTCCACCCCCAAGCTGTGCTGCACCTGGAGCTGTGGTGGCGTCGCTGCCCCAGGATGGAGGCTGGAGCCAGCCGTCACCAGAGACGTTGGGCCACGGCTGCAGGCAGGAGGGGGCCACTCACCTTGCATGCGTGGCAGCAGGCGCCGTGGGCACACTCTGCCCCTTCCTTCAAGGTGCAGTTGGAGGCATTGCAGCAGGGGTTGTTGCATTCCTGAAGGCAGTGGGTGGGCATGAGTCTTTGGGGGCAGCAGAGCAGAAGTCGGCGCAGGTAGGGGACAGCCTTCACCACCACCCCTGGCCCCAGCCTGCCCTGCACACCCTGGGCACCCTTGCCAAGAACTCCAGAACTCCTTGGCAAGACACTTCTTGGCAGGTTTATTGAAGTGGTGTGAATTTATCACGGAAAATATACATAGGCACCATCCTCAGTGACATGACCACTTAAAACAGCTGCACTCCGAGTGTGACTATTTTCCCACGCACCTATGCTGACACTTAACTTTGCAAAGTGCAATAGTCACACTGCTCCTACTTTCTGAGGGCTCTGGACTGATCCCTCTAAGATCCTGAGGGCGAGAGTGGGAGCATTTTTAACAGTCCTTGTTTTATTCAGAAAGTTACATGTTGGGGCCTGGCGGGATGGCTCAGTGGTCTAAAGCCCCTGCATGGGAAGGCTTGGGCGGCTTCAGGGACCACGGTTCGATCCCCGGCACCACATGCTGCGCCAGCCCTGCCCTCGGGGCGGGCTGAGCCGGCCATAAAAATGAGTGAATAAACAAACAAAGGTTCTGAAACAAGAAAAAATAAATAAATAAATAAATAAAAATTTAAAAAAAAAAAAAAAAAAAAAAAAAAAAAAAAAAAAAAAAAAAAAAAAAAAAAAAATTTAAAAAAAAAAAAAAAAAAAAAAAAAGAAAGTTACATGTTTGTATGAAAAGCATAACACACCTCAAAGATCAGAAAATCAACTCGTTTTCCCCACACATACGACCCTCCCTCTACCACTGTCCCTTTCTGTGACCCTCATATTCTTCCCCAATTTTTGTGCATGGGTTAGCACACATATTTTCATTCTTCCAAAAATAGAGATGAAATAAACCAGTTCTGCTTTCTTGCAGAACATCCTGCTTCTGGTAAAAATGACAGTCATGCTGTATGCTCTGCACACTCACTTTTGAAGATCGGGAAGGAAGGAGCGCTTGCACAAAGCCTTCCACTCCCTCCTCCAAGCGGCCCCTCAGCTTTCCCTCCATTCCCATTCAACCACATCTTCTTCCGGATAAATAGCAGGAACTTGTTCCTTTAAGCATCCTCATAAAGCTCACGCTCAGGTTCATGAATCTGGCTGCCTGGCTTCCAAAGTAAGGTCAGTGTAGCTGCAGGGCCAAGGAGGCCATCTGAGCTCTCTTGGAGTGGAAGGAGCCACTGGACTGGTAGACCAGATGCTCATCAGAGCCCCGCCCTGATCTTGGACACCAAGAGTGCCAGACACAAGCTATGAAGGCTACAGCAGTCATGCATCTGGAAGGCTTAGTGACTGCACTGTATATGTGTACAGGGGTTGGCAGGTATGTAGGAAAGGCCTGCGACTAAGAAAGCGTATCTATCATATTCTCTTTTGACTTCAGGCTTGGAAAGGATGCACATTCTTCCCTCCTGCTAGCACTGCTGGGACACTTACCTCTTTCTCCCCACAGTCACACTCCTCCCCGTCTTCCAGGAACCCATTCCCACACCACCGGCCTCCGTAGAGCGTCCTGGTGTCTGGCATGTTGGACAAACACATTCCGCCTCCTGACTGCAGGTACCTATCGAGCTCCTTCTTGTTGCAGCCACTGAATACTCTGGGGAAGGGGTCACTGGCAGGAAAGAGCAGGGCAAAGAGTTGGAGTCTGCATCCAGCAGCCAGGGCAACTTCCAGTCAGGCTGTGGGGCTGGTTCTCCCTGGGCCACAAAGGCATGGCCTATCTCCTTAGTAAGCTCCTCAGTGTGTTAACTCAGAAGGCTTTCACTCTTCACCATGAGATGCTAACCATCTCATAGAATTTTATTTTCCTTACTCTCCATGGAAAGTAAAGGCATGCTGTCATTTGAAGGAGTTGCAATGAAGTAAAAAAATAAAAAACTAAAAAGATCACCAGGGCTGGCAAGATAGCTCAGCCGTCTAAAGTGCCTGCTTAGGCAATCGCAGGGACGGTGATTCAATCCCCAGCGCGACATGCTGCGCCAAGCCCCAACTCCAGGGAGGGCTGAGCCAGCCAGGACATAAAAACAAAAACAAAAACAAAAACAAAAACAAAAAAACTACGAATGTGTTACAATAGGTCTCAAGTCGACCCAGGTCTCAGCTGACCCAAACTTCTCCTAAAGCCAGAACCAGAGGGATATATTTAATGTTACAGAGGAAAAGACCAATAAAAGTGACGATCATGGGTCTAATTTCTCCAAGGACCAGTGATCTGTTTTTTGTTCTGCAATGCAGAGCATGCTCCAACCGAGCTAGCCAACTCACAAGTACGCAGCACTGACTAAAGAGCGTGACTTCTCAGTCTCTTGTCACTGGGGAAAAGAACCAAAGCTAGAGTAGTTTCCTCTTCTCTGAAGTTTTGCTTTAAATGGTTTAAATTTTCCCCACTTTGAGTGGAAAATTCCAGAAATAATTCATAAGTTTTAAATAATTTTTATTATAGTACCTTAGTACAATTGTTTTACTTTAGAGTTAAGGTTTTCAATGTCTAGTTATACTTGCTTCATAAATTAAGCTTTCTCATGGATATGTATACAGAGAAAAAATCCATAGTGAATATGGTATTCAATACTCTGTAGTTTCAGGCATCAGGAATGTCCCCATAGTTGAGGTTAAACAACTGTAGCATGAGCCAGGTCTACAAGCAGACTTTGCTCCCCATGTTATAAGCCAATTAAAGGCTACTCACAGGAGCATTTCATGCTGAATGACAAAAATTGATAAACACTTTAGAAATCAAAAAGAGTAGGAATTAATATGACTGTCAACCACCTGTCTATAGATACCAGTGAGATGGGAAAGGAAAGGAGGGGGCTTAATTGTGAGCTCACAGGGACCTCAGCATGACCTATAGAATTGTATTCTGGGTATCAACACCCTTATTTCTGAGTAACAGAAAAGAACAATGACCAAGCATAGACACAGCAATCCTAGAAAGCTTTAACTCCTTAGGAACACACCGGGACATCATATCCTCAAAACACAGCACACCGTACTGATTTGGGGTGAAGGAATAAAAAGTCCCACCATAGTGTTTTCCAAGGAGAAATTCAGGTCTTGGAAGAACCCAGTGATTTAAGCTGAGTCCAGATCTTAAGTGGTAAGTCCTCTGAACAAACTAGAATTGTTATCAGAGGCTCTGGGCTGGAAAATCCTTCATGACTACAGCTATCTCATCCTTATTCCTCATGAGAAGTCACTTGTGTGAGGACTGAAATATAGTATATGCAGTGTATATGGTAAATAGTGTAGCTGGGGTTTTATCAGCACTGTGTCTCCTGCTTGCAAATCTGCTCCTCCCCCACACGTCTTATCTTGGTGCCCTTCCAATTTCTTGGAGACAGGGTCTTATTATGCCAGCTTACAAGCTGATGTTGAACTCACTATGTAGCTCAGACTAGTCTTGAAGTCACAGCAGTCCTCTTGCCTCAGCCTCCCAAGTGCTGAGATTACACGTTTACCACCACACCTGGCTTGGCGCTCTCCCAATGTCTTTGTGTCAAAACCCGTATTTTCTCCACCACCCTACCAGAGCACTAAAAGAAGTTCTTCAAGGCCAGTCGGGAGGAATACTTGGCTCACCCTGGCCAGGCCTGTCCCCCCCCTCTGCCCACCCTCACCCTTCCTGTTGACTCACCCAGTGGCAGCTGCCATGATGCAGCCACCATCAGCAGGGCTGGCAGAGCAGCAGCCTGTGGCATCATGGGTCATGCCAAAGTTGTGGCCCATTTCGTGGGCTATGGTCGAAGCCACGCCAATGGCATTCTCAGAGTGGTCCTGCTCAGGGAGAGAGTTCTGGTCAAGGTCAAGGGACAGCACGGTCCATCCCTGTCACCCTCAATCTCTGGCTTTTTCTAAGGTCAGCCTTGCAGCTCTCCACTGATTTCTTCTAACAAAGGGCAACCCAGGTTCGCCGTTGCTGCTTTCTATAGCAAGTGCAAAGCCACTGCCATCACCAGGAGATCCAATGGTTAAAAGCTAGTGTTTCCTACATCCTGAAATGGTGCAGACCATGTTTGTCTCACTGGCGAACTGCTGGGCCAGTAAATGCTTTTCCCCATTCTCCCTCATTACATCTGTATTTCTTCACCACATAGGGCGATGGACAGGAGACATGGCCGCAGGGCAGCCTTGCCCACTGTTTTACATCCCAGACGCCACACCTGGCATCATGTGTCATTCTTGTCCAAAGCAAAAGCTAAAGAAATAGGAAACAAGCTAGCATGTAACACAGGCGCAGTGCTGAGCACCTATGGCCCCTGATACTTGGGAGGCTGAGGGAGCGGGTCACTTGAGAGCAGGAGTTAAAGGCCATCCTGAGCCTTGTCTCAAAAAAAGAGGCAAATAAATAAATAACATAATATAACATAAGAAAACAACAACAATAAAAAAAACACAGAGGCAGCAAAAGTGATTTATTACATACCTACGAGTGTTTCTGGTATTACCTTGTTTAAGTCCCATTCTTGTCCTAAGATTCTAAGCTGTGAAATTACCTTTATTTTATACCTAAAGGTATCTGCTGACTCATCTGAAGCCATGTTAAGTGTTTTCTAGAACCAGTCAGCTCTGACTCTAGAGCCTGGGGCTTCAACATGTATTGATTTATTTTTGTCAATAAGTAAATACAGGTTGGGCGGACGAATAGAGGGGCAGCAGGCTGCCTGATATCCTCTCACAGCTTAGAAACGAAAATGAACAGTCACAATGCTCCCACAATGCCAAAGAGAATTTCAGAAGAGCCATTGCCTATAATTAGAGACATGACCTCCTTGTGTCCTGGCGATGCCAGACCTGCAAGAGAAACATTTCGGTTTCTCTTCTCTCGCTATTCCCCAGCCCCTGGTTTGGAACATAGGGGAGATGGAGACGTATATTCATGAGATCCCTTCACAGCTCTCCTGAGCTGGAAAATCAAAACTAAACTACAATAAGTGACAATTCATCCCTGGGTTCCTCCATTTCTTAGAACTTAATGACTTCAATTTAAATAATTGGTCTTGATGTCCAGCACTGTTCTCTGGCAGCAATAGACATCTGATCCTGATGTCGCCGGGCATGGTGGCACACGCCTGTAATCCCAGCACTTGGGAGGCTGAGGCAACAGAATTAATGCGAGTTCAAGACCAGCCTAGACTACAAAAAGTGAGTTCAAGGCCAGCCTGAACTGCATAGAGACCCTGCCTCAAAAAGACAGATCCTGGCGTGTTTCGCAGGGGGCCTCCAGCCGCGAGGCGCAGCTCTACCTCCTGCGCGCTGGCCTTCAGCTGACACTCACCGTGCTGACCCCTCCGGAATGGTGCATGGAGCACATGGTCCTGAGGAAGGCCAGGCCGATGGTGGTGCCGTGGAAGGGGACGCCCCTGCAGGAGAGAAGCGAGGGCACATGGTCAGGCCGGGCGCAGTCCCCACGTGTCCAGGAGTGGAGGGTGGGGTGGGGGCTGTCACGAGCTCTCTGGACTCGCTGACATTTCCAGCTCCCTCCTGGGGGTGGGGCCCCAGTATTCTGGCCAACTTTCAGCTCACCACACCTCTCGCTTCCTCTCACCTCCTCCCTCACTGCTCCACGGAAAGAGTGCGTGAAAGGTCACGCTTCCCTATAGAATGCCCACGGGCAACTCCCCCGGAAGGAAAGGGCAGGGCTTAGAAGCCTCATCCCATGCCTGCTGCAAAGGAAAAGCTCACGAGGAGGACTGGGAAAGGGCGGTGCGGGGTCTAACGCCGAAGTGAATCATGTCTGCTTCCCCCAGCTGCCGGGGCCCAAGCCTCAGCCCTGGTTCTGCAGCGTGGGCCCTGGGGAACAGGGAAGGGAGAATAGGCGGCAGCGGTGGGACGGACGCTCCACTCCCAGGCCACCTCATGGCCAGGGAAGCAGCTGTATCCCATCAGGAGCCTTACACAGTGCAGCTGGGTACAAAAATGAGCTGTTACTGCTGTTGGCTTGCAGTTGTGACCTCAACCCACTAGTGGCCAGCTGTGGTACCCCGAGTTTTAACGCATCCGTCTCTTGGCTGTATCCATCCAGGAGAGAGAAAAAGGAATAAATGAAATGCCAGTGTTTGTGTGCATGCCACCAACATGTCATCTACTTAAAGGACCTCTGGACATTTGCCTGGTAGTACATATCTACAGGCTTTTCTTCTTATCTAGGCTGTGATATGTTTGACCATCTTATTTACTTTAGAATTTCTAGAAACTACCACAGAATGTGGCACATGACAGGTATCAAATAGGTGCCGAACCGAAGGCAGACTGATCTTCAGAGGGATAATCTGCAAAGAAACATCCAAACTACATAAGAATTGATATGGAACCCTTTCTGTTATCTTTTAAACTTAGGCATGGCTCTGAGGAAGTCCTGCGGGAAACCCAGATCTGGCCTGAAGTATGAAGTCCTCCTGTTCAGGCCAAAAGCTTTGGTAATCAAGGGGGACGGGGTATCGCTCAGTCACACGGGTCTTGCCTAGCACACAAGCCCCTGAGTTGCATCCCCACCACCACCAGCAGCAGCACCACCAACGTAACTACCACAAGTTTTGGTACCCAAAGGTTTTTCCTGGCTGAATGTACAGTTAGAAGTAACCACTCAGGCTGGCAAGATAGCTCAGTGGTCTAAAGCGCCTGCTTAGGCAAGCTTAGGCAACCGCAGGGACCGCAGTTTGATCCCCAGCACCACATGCTGCACCAGCCCCACCACCAGGGCAAGCTGTGCCAGCCATAACATTAAAAAGAAGAAGACAAGCCGGGCGTGGTGGCTCACGCCTGTAATCCCAGCACTTGGGAGGCTGAGGCAGGAGGATTGGTGTGAGTTCGAGACCAGCCTGCGCTACAAAAGTGAGCTTAAGGCCAGCCTCAACTGCATAGCGAGACCCTGTCTCAAAAAGCAAAAAAAAAAAAAAAAAAAAAAAAAAAAAAAAAAAA
>PVJA010003029.1:0-46344 GCA_004027025.1 Myocastor coypus | reverse complement strand
TCCTGCAGATCAGTGGCCCATAGGTTGGACACACCTGGCTTGTTTGAGTTGCACTGAATGAAGAGCAATTGTTGTGGGCACCACATAAGTATATAATTCAGTAAAATGTATGTAATAAAATTCCCTACTTCTACATCTTTTCTTATAACACAGGCAGCACCAAACCTGTTGGCTACAGGTTGGATTTACCTACCAAGGTCAACCAGCGTTTAAATGATTGACTCTGAGATATATTTAGAAAAAGGGTGAAAAACAGTTTAATACCTCTGTGTCTTTTGTTGTACCTGCCTTCGAATATCTTTGGAAGCCAACACTAATAAATACCAAAAATCACCCTCAGTGGCGCCCCATCTTGTCCTCCTGTGACCCCGTCAGCTAGAATGTCTGTTTTTCTCTCTCTAGCACAGATGAAAACTCAGCCCAGTCCCTCCCAGGGCCGCCTCCCCACCGAGCACATGCCTCTGCACCTGAGTGCCCCTTTGCAAGCAAAGGAAGCAGTGACACAGGGGGCCCCTATGCCCTGCCTGTGGTGGGAAATGAGTTCAGATGCCAGAACAAAACCTGTCCCCAGGTGGTCACTGCCTGACCACACACACACACACACACACACACACAACTGTCTCTTTTGCCCAACTGCTGCTGCTGGGGGTTTAATGGGATCTTCTGGGCCCGGGATGCGGGAGTGCCCATCACTGGGCAAAGGTGGCATACGCTGAGCACACGCACAGTCGGCTGAGGCAGCACCTGCAGGCAGAGCGCGACTTACGTGATTAGCTGAGCATTGTCGTGGCTCTTCTGGACAAGCAGCTTGCGCCTCCAACTGAGAAATGACAAAAGCGTGGAGTACGGATTCTCTGAAACTTCACACTTATCCCCATGATTCCACACTTCCAGGCCCACGAGAGCAATCCGAATATTCAAAGATCGGTAAAACTGCAAAGAACAAAACACTGGTTTCTATCAATATATATGTGACTTGCCAGTCCCTTCCTAACCTTAAAATGCAGAACACAGACTCTACATTTCTCCCTTGCCCCTGGCTCTGAGAGGAGGAGGAAACAGGTATCCGTGACATTTTTTCAGAAGGGGAGAGTGACATTCTGAGAGGTTTTTCACAATACTCTGGTAGTGGAACTGAGATATTATTGCTTAGAGAAAGGAAGACTGAGGTAGGACCTGAAATTGGTTCAAATACATACAGGGCTGTGGTATGCAGAAAGGGTGAGGACTTCCCACATGGTCCTCAAGCAGGGGCTGGGTTCCGAGGAAAAACAGACAGGAAGATAAATCTCATCATACAATAGAAAAAGACAATTTTGAAGAAAAGCTGGTCATAGCTGCGAGCAATGTAGTGTACACCTAGGGGGCGGAGGCAGGGGCATTGCTGTGAGTTCAGGGCCAGCCTGAGCTGCAGAGGGAGACCCTGTCTCAGCAACGTCCCCCCCGCCAGGTGCTGTACCTGAGCAAGTTCACAACTGAGATTTACAATTTTCTAATTAACCACTCTTGGCCCAGGTAGCATAGCCCTTATCTTTTTATATGTAACTATAAAAGTTCTCTTCTGTATGGATTAAAAAAAGAAGAAGAAGAAAACTTCATGAATCTATAATTTACATACCATAAGAACCACCTATTTTGAGTAGGCCTACTCAAAATAGTGTGCAAAGGTATCGTAACATTCCTATGTTTATGTTGTGGAGCACATTCACCATGCCAGTAAGACTATTCATGTTCATGTATGAGTTTGTCATTCCTTTTATTGGCAAATATACACTATTCCACTGTTGAGATATACTGAGCATTTGTTTTTTTCAATGTGCTATGTAAAAGAATCCAGGCACAAAACCTGTGCTGTGTGATTCCATCTGAAGAGAGAGAGAGAGAGACAGACAGACAGAGAAGAGAGAGAGAGAGACAGACAGAGGAGAGAGAGACACACACACAGAGAGAGAGAGACACACACAGAGAGAGAGAGAGAGAGAGAGAGAGAGAAAGGAAGGAAGTAGAAAAAAGTTATAATTATATTATGGATTCCTTGAAAATCTAAGGTGGCTAAGAAGTCAGTGACACACCACAAAATGGAAATAAATTTCTATCATGAAAATGAATGGCAGGAGACAGACAAGCTTCCTCCCAAGTTTCCTTCCTCACCCCTGAAGTGTTGAGATTGTGTTAGGGATTCCACTTAGTGATGAAAGCCCTCACTCTTAGGGTTCCATCTGAGTGGGAGATCCTGATATTCTGTCATCAAGAGCTGACTGTGGGTCCCTGGAAGCCTGGGCTGCACTCGCTGTATGACGAGAGCCTTTCATGTCACATGCAGGAGCTACTTCGCTTTACAGCTACGCTACTGGAAAGTGGTTATACTTAGTTCTTCAGTGCATCTGTTCTACACACTAGTGAGCCAGTAGCTTTAAAAAAAGACCTGCATAGACGGCAATCGCATGACCAGGAGAGACTATCTTAATCTGAAATTGGCAGGGTGGTCTGCCTCAGCTAAAAATAATAACCAGGACATCAGTGTCTGTCAAGCACTTTCTGCACGCTAAGCACTGAGGACCTGGAGCAAAGTCTCCGCAGGAAATGGCAAAGCCAGGATGCAGACCCGGATCCCAGCCTCGCGGCCCACTTGGGACCCCACTCAGCGCCAGCACTGCAGATATTTACAAAGCAAGGCCACCCGCTAGCCTGCCCCCGGGGACTGGGGCCTAAGGTGGACCAAAGAGTCGACAAAATATCCATTTACTTCTTCATAAAGTATGATTTTCTTTTGTTTTGTGCCACAACAGTCTTGAAAGAAAATAAAGGGATCAGATTTCAGTTTGAATTTGCTTCACTAGGGAGATTTTTAAGGAAGTAAAGTTGGGCTTTTTTACAGTTAAGAGCAAATATTTTGGATAGAGTTCCTGATTCAGCAAATGAGTGTACTTCACTCCAGCTTGAGTTCAACGATCCTTCAGTTCAAGGGGCTGGGTCAGAGAGCTGCGGGCTGTGGGGTAGTGGGCGTGCCGCACCCACCCCTGTGGGCGGGACTAACCTCAGCTAAGGGAGAGAGGCGGGGTCAGAGATTCATGTGTTTGTGGACGTGCACCTTTCTTCTTCCTCCCCAATGTCCTTTCTCTTTCTTTGCTGCGACTATAATGGACGCGCACCTTCATTTTCTTAAATGCCCCTGGTTCTCTTAATCCAACTAGCCAAAGCTGCGCGAAGGCGGGAGCCCCCTTGCTTGGTCTTCAGAACAATGTCCCATGGGTGACAGCGGAGTCTGCCCTCTCTGTAGCCCCCAGGGAGGCAGGCTTCCCTTGTTTCCCCAATGCTGAAGGTCGGGTTTGCAGGATCACTATAGTGATCCCATGGAGTGGAGAGACGGAATGTCCTTGGGCCTGGGCAAGGTCTTTCCTAGGAAATGTCAGTGTTTGACGTTCTTCCGTCACTTGATAGTGACCTGTTTCTAGAGCAAGTGAGGACAGGACAAAAAGTTGGCTCAGAGAACTTCCCATCTAATGACCTCAAACTACTAGCAAATTTGCTTGTTAGTCCCTAAAAAGCAGTCCTCTTCGCTATCCTCCAGTGTTTGAAAAATGAGTTCCCATTTAGACCTGGGTTCCATAAATTCCTAGCAGGCCTGCTGTTGAACTTTCAAAGCTTTACGAGTGTCCTGAAATTGTACAGGGCATGTTATGGGGTCAAAGACACTCCAGCCACATCAAAAGCTACTTTATTTAAAAATTACAGTAGTAATCTGCTAAGTAGCTACTGCGAGTCTAGCTCACTTTTTATTTTTTTTACATTTTATATTATAACAAATAACCTTTTTCATATATATAAATGGTTTCCAAGTCCCAGGCCAGCTAGTTCGAGTAACATTTTAAAAGCTGGGCATTTCCAAAGTATATCATGTAAAAGGTACTGCATTAGGAAAGTCAGTCACTTACACAGTCTTTCTAAGAGACAAGAAATCATTCTAGGCTAGTTTTACAGATGGTGAATTTGCAGATTGACCAAAGCAACCCATTCTACATTAGGGTTGTGGACCTTTCCCGTCTGGACCCATTTTAGTTTCCTCTAAGTCAAAGAATCAATGAATTTTACACCTGAAAAGGAACCCTAGAAAATCCTTTTTTTTTTTTTTTAAATTTTAAAAAATATTCTTTTCGGTACTGTGGATTCAGCTGGGGACCTTGCCCTCACCAGGCAGGCACTTACGCCGCTGAGCTATCTCCTCAGCTCCTACAAAATCTCGATACACCCTTAAATGGGGCTCTTCCCTGCCTTGGTTCCTCAGAAGCTACTGAAGAGAAGCAGTCAGAGACCAGTGGTGCTCTGATCAGGTTAGAGCAGCCTGTTTCTAGCTGATGTTTACATGGATGGTAGGACAGGATTTTGTTCTTGAAAATTCCCCCAGAAAAGCAGAAATCACTGAAAGTTATTGGTGTAGGCCCATCCTTTGTAAATGAAAACAAAGAAACAGAAGAACAAAAAAAAAAACTTCAACCTGAGGAAAATGAGTTACTTACCTGAGGCCACAGAGTTCAGAGGTGGTCCTGGCCCCTCTGAGCCTCTATAGCACTGTGCATGTCCTTCCAGAAACTGGATGGCCACTCCAAGAGAGGGCCGTTCAGGCACATGTGGTCTCCTGTCCTGCAACCCCTCTGAGGTCCTGGCACCTTTCCCACAAAGTACACACCTGGTCTCACCTTATCAACATAGTTGGCAATTTCCATGAGCTTGTATTTGGTGGCAAGGACGTCCCGTCGATTCTTCTGAAACTGAATGGAACAAACAGAACCAGGTGAGACTTCGGTGCCACTCCCAAGGCCTTTCCTGTGCCCCGATACTTGCCTCTGAATTTGTTCTTTCTGTCTCCTGTCTTTTACAAGCATTTGCTTTTCTTTTCCCTACGACTCTGAGAGCTCCTAGAGCTGCCTGGAAGGCGGCTCTTGGGTGCCCTCCATCTTGGCTTCCCTACTCCAGCTGAGTTTGGGGCACGGAAGAGTTACACATGGTGAACCGAATTATCTTCTACCCCTTGATGTAAGTTGTGCTTTCCTGTCCTTCAATTTACCAGGCCTCTGGTGAATTCCTATTTTGGCTTAGAAAATGACCAATCCAAAACTTGTCTTGGTCATTATCACCCCAGCGGGAAGCCACTTATAAACCGATCTCAGGAAGCTCCTCTGCATGTAGTCAACCAACATTGGGAAACTCACTGCGGGACAAGTGCCACTGGTCAGGCACTGTGCTCACTACAGGTAGGACACAGTACAGCAAGAAGAACAGAATGTTCAGACGACCAGAAGTAACTGTAGCGATGGATTCTGTAGGTGTACTTAAGGAGCATACACTTAAAATGGTCTTAGAAATCTTGCTGAGAAAACAAGAACTGCAGTAGGAGGCCATAAAAATGACACACGTTGAGTTTTGGCAATGCCACACAGGCTTCATGGATTAACAGGCAGTGCCTTCTATAGTAGGAAGAATTCTGAGACCACACGAGGGTGAAACGAGACATGCCTCACTGAGCCCAGAAAAGAGTGCTGCACTTGATTAGAAATGTGTGCCCAAATGACAGGTGGCTACAGCAGCAAGAAGGCACTGTTCCTGACTTAAAACATGTGCACCATGTCTCTTTCAGCTACAGTGATGAAGGAAACCTTCCCAACAGAAAGACGCTCTGTAACTGCAACTTAAATTTTCAAAGAATAGGTAGGTTTTGCACGCTACCATCGAGACACAGGCTGGGTTGGTGATTTACCATAGGTCTGCACCACCTGTGTAACTTTAATTCTGATCCAAGCCCAGTAAGGCCTTGATAGTTGAAGAAGCGTACCATGTTATCCAAAATCATCTGAAGCAGGAGTCAGCAAACTTTTCTGTGAAGGGCTATATAATAAATATTTCATGTGCTGGGAGGCATCCCATTTCTGTAACCATCATTCCGCCCTGCCTTAGAGGCTCAGAAGTAGCATCAACAATAATAAACCCATGGCTTGGCTGGGCTCCAGCTGACAACAACATGTGGTGAACTGGATTCGGCCATGAACTGTAACTTGCAGGTTCTGGGTCTAAAAAAATATATTTTAACCTTACATTTTCTAGGAACATCCTACAAGTATACCACGGGGCACCACCACCCTGTCCTTGCTTCCTGACACCTGGTTGTTATGCTCACAGCCGTCTTGTCCCCTCCTCCAATACTACACTCTGCATCTTGTACCCTCAACAACTATGATGAAGACAACAATATGCAATGTATTAATTATTGCAAAAAAAATAAAGAACACCCCTGGTTATAGCACAAAACAATATGTACATTAACATGATGGTAATATTTTAATAAAACTTTATAATATTTATCCAAACAAACAAAAAACAATGCTACACCCTGTTCTTTGATCTGCTAGGTTTCCATTTCACCTAGGAGGGGAACATGCAGAGAATCACCCGAGGAGCTCGCCCCTGGGCTGGGAGGGAGGTGCTGCCTGCTTATTTTCTCTCCCAGCCACCCTCCTGGGCAGCAGGACCGTGTTTCACTTTCCCAGTGGGAATCTCCACCGCCTGCTCTCAGTCCAGAGGGGGCTGGCCGGCTCAGCGCCACACTGTAAGTCACACATAGGCTGACCTCCCTTTCCTGTGTGCCTTTCCTCCTCCAAGGTTAATGATCAGAAACACATTTCTGCCTGCGGAGGACAGAAACCTCTAGCGGAGGGCGCAAGAGAAGTGGGGTGGGGCTGATTTCTGAGCCGGGAAACACAGCCTGCCCTGTTACCCCCTCACCTCCACTCTTCCCATTCATCCCACAAAGCCTTCCACTGAGGGGTGCCCGGCCCCTGGGATACTGAGCACATTCTCTGATCCATAGTGGCTGGGTCCTGCCCTGCGGGGACCCTAGGCCAGTATGTCTGCACCACCGACACCATCCTGGTTTCCCACCTGACTGATGTATTGAGCTCCAAGAGGCTTCCCTGGCGGGTTTTTCCCTCTTCACTTTTTAAAACTTGATGAGCGCCTCTGGCCCCATGTAAGGTAAAAATCATATGATAAGCCAGAGAAAACTGAATGTGTTAGCATCTCTTCAGAGCAGTTGGAAGTCTTACACGGTAGATAGTAAGAGAGCAGATTTGGCTATGACCCATCAACTCCTCACCTCTGCATAATCTGCCACGAGGTAAAGCTCCACATACTTCATGGAGTACAAATCTTCCCTTTTCATCTGAGGAAGAGATATAAATATATCAGAGCTGGGGACATGGTGGATTTGGACTCATTTCCAATAACTCCTGAGAGACAGAAGCAGTTAGCAGGCAGAGGACCTTCCCGCCATTTGGCTATGGCTGGACACCGCTGTTGGCCATGGGATCCAAGCCACCAGGCTGAGCTGGCTCGGCCAGGCAGACCAGAGACCAGCGCACTGCTGACCGAGTTCCCAAATAACCCTTGGGCCACACACTGCTGCTTTTCAGCATAAACAAATAATATTTTCCATGTGGGAGGGAAGTGGCTATTCCAACAGGGGAGGCATTTTCTTTTCACCTTTTATAGTTTCTGAAATCCACATCCCAGGGTATTTTAAGTGGTTTCCCCTAAAGCAGTTATTTTCTTGGATGGTATCTCATACTCAACAGTGACTTAGAATAAACAAACGAAGCTCTTTGCTCCTCTGCTTCAAGTTAGAAATATGCCTGGGCTCAGAGCAAAGATACTGAGAGGTGAGGCGCACAGGCCAAGCACTGCACAGGCAGCCGGGAGCTCACCCTGCGAGGTCGGTTCTTGGTCGGCTGTGTAAACGGAAGGGCCCAGTCCCCGGTGCCGGGTGCCGGGTGATGGGTCCCGCAGCTCCCAGGGGGCAGCTTGAGATGCTCAGATCTGTAGATACGGTGCTGGCTGTCGTTGTCAGAGAGGGGCTCGATGATGTAGCTGAGGTTACTGCTCACTGTAATAAGTCCTCTGTGGCAGAAGAAACGCAATCTTTGGTCAGTGGCTATGGCTCTGGAAAAGGCCCTCTCCTAGGACCCTATGCACAAGTTCCATGGGTTTGATCACTGACCCTTCCCATTATTATTATTGTTCACTTTTGTGTGTGTGTGTGTGTGTGTGTGTGTGTGTGTGTGTGTGTGGAGCCGGGCTTCGAACTCATGACCTTGCACTTGCCAGGCAGGCACTTGGGCCACAGACCAATCTCCCCAGCCCCAGCCCTTCTCATTATTATGGGGCTACGGAATCCTCTGTGAGGGTCTGATGCAAGCTCAGAGCTTCTTTCCAGAGAAACTCGTGTGTACAGGTGATGTGACAGATAACAGAAGGGCGCTCGGAGGTCCTAACCTCACTGCCAGATGCCAGGTTCAGAATCCCCAATCAAGAGAAGCCCAAAAGGCTCTTTAAAAACTACATCTGGGAAAGTTAACACTGGTACAGGATGGTAGGACAGGGACTCCAAAAGGCTCCCAAACTAAGCATAACGAATGACAAATCCCAGGGCAAAACATCACTGAGCTCAGGCTCCGGCTGGGGCCCAGCGTTCAACCCTTGTGTGCTCTTCAGCAAACATCTGAAGACAGCCCAAGCCTGTTGGAGCACCCCTTAAAATAGACATAATTTACTAACTTATCAGTGCTCCTGTGGTAGTAAATGAAAGACAGGTGCTCTTGTGCTTGGAAGCCAAACCTTGAGAAGTGCTACAGATAAAATTTCTCCAAGTCCTTTGCTCTACGCCAGCAAGACAGCTGCTTGGTAAAGGGACACCCACGGTGGAGCTTGTGAGACTCCCAGCTTCCCCGGCTAGAGATACCAGCGTTGTTCATTTCATCCTTTCATGCAGCTTTTACCTGTTCGTCTGTAATCTGAACACAATCCTTGTAGTTGGGAGCAGTTACTCCTGGGCATCTACAGAGGATTTGTTCCAGGACACCCAAGAATATCAAACTCACAGATCCCCTACAAAAATGGGGCAGAACTTGCATATAACCTATTCCAATCCTCCTGAATGTTCTAAGTCATCTCTAGATTGCTTATCATACCAAATACATAAGGTAAATATTACAGAAATAGCTGCCAGACTGTACTATTTAAGGAACAATGTCAAGAAAGAAGATGATTACATTCAATATAGTTGCAAATTGTTTTTTTAAAAAAAGTGTTTGACTTGGGGATGGCTGAATCTCCAAATGGGAAATCTGCAGATACAGAGGACCAGCTCCCCGCCACAGTCCAAAGGAGAATGGCCAATTGCTCCACAATGTCTTCCAGGCTCCGGAGCTAGGTAGGCATCACTCTGGTTGCTGAGGATGGAGGCATGAGTGCAGCAAGCCAAGCGCCTGCCCTGGGGAAGCAAGCATGGAGTCTGAACTTGGCAGTGAGCTACTGTGCGGGTAGAACACAGGGTGAACGCCTTCGCCAGCTCTGACACAGATGGGTTCAATGCAGCTGCTTAGAGATATCTCTGAGGCTGCAGAGGACCAATGTGATGCCATGCTGAAGTCCTGCTATCCTCATAGACCTCACAGCTCAGGCGGCTGAGAGGAGACCTGGACCCGTCTGCCACCCCAGGGCAGTGAGATGAACATTCAAAGCAGGAAATGTCCTCAAGGCTTTGGGAGGAAGGAGCCCACAAGTGGGTTCCCCGGAACCAGTAGCACTTCACACACTCAAACCCTCACTCAGGTCAGTCATCCTGGGAGCTCCAAACACAGTGCTGTGTCGCCAACTCAGAGTCTCTGCCTCTCTCTCTCAGTCTGGGCCCTGCCCCTTGGGGTCCCCACCCAGGCTTTGTCCATTGAGAAAGGCTTACAAGTTTCCAGGAAAGACAGGAGGAGGAGGAGGAGGAGGCTGCAGCCTGCAGGAGCCCGCCGGATCCCATGCCTGCTGACCTCATGCTGAGCTAGGGAACCTGACGACTTCCCCTTGGCCTCACCTATGCTAGTGCAGGGGTATCTACCCGGCCCTCGGCACAAAGCCCAGGTGCTCCCTCAGCAGCTGGGAGTGGGAGTGGGCCAAGAGCAAGGGTCACGGCCACTCCCTACACCGCACAGGAAAGGGCACAGCGAGAGCTGAGGCGCACATCCTGTTCCCAAGCTACCTCCATCTCCGCTGCCCAAGGACTCTCCTACCACCTTGGTTTCCCTAACGGGCTAAACACAGGGCTGGACAGCAAGCCAATAGATGGTCCTAGGTGACCCAGGATGTGGCTACTGAAATGACATCCAGTGAGTGGAAAGTTCCACACTGGACTGAGAGACACCTCCAACAGGAAAGTCGCAGGTGTAGCGTCACCTAAGCAAGCTTCAGGGCCAAAGAGAACAGAGACCACGCTATGGCTTGAAGCATGGCGAATCATTGTCCTTTAATTATTAAGCTTTGCTATGGGCCAGGCACTGTTAACCATTTTATCATTCACACTTGCTTTTGTGATGCTTATAAATAGAATCTCATGATATAAGTAAGAAAAGGAAGGTTTAGAAAGATCAAATAATTAACTGAAGTCACACAGTTAGCAAGAATAAAAGCAGGGAGTGGGCTTTCAGCTTCTGTTTCTTAGTCTCACAGCCTGAGGCTACATTGCCTCTACCACTGTAGCCTTGTAGCACAGGTCAGAAAAATATTCCCATTTTACAGATGTCTGCTAGAGACAGACAGTGCTAGAGACAGACAGAGAAGAGGTTCCCTTCTGACGTGGCTGGCCCTGATGCGACTGGCACATCCAGGGTCAGACCCCAGGCTCCTGGAGGATCAAAAGGCACAGGATTCACTTTCTACCCTCAGAACCCCACGTACCGAGACCTAACTGCATGACAGGCACTGAAGTTACAAACTTCCCATGTTTTTCTGTAACGTAGGCACCAAAGCAAATATTGCTTTACAGGTGAGGAAGATGAGAATAAGAAGCTCTCTCAAGTCATCCGAAACCAAAGACTTGAGGACCACAGGTGTTGGATCCCAGTCTTTAACCTCTATGCTGTCTCCTTCAGTGAGATCCAAACCAGCAGACCAGAGATTTCTAGGGCCAGCACCCCCAGAGCTATGGATCAGGACATTCTACAGTGGCGCCCTAGAGGCACAGGGGTCCTGGCCAGTCTAGGAGGCTAAGACTAAGCCTGATCATCTGCATCAGGGCCCATGGGTAATTCCTTGCACAGCAGTGTGCAGGGACTTGGGCTGGAGACCCATAGTCAGCAGCAGGCACCTGCAGAGCCCTAAGCAGCTGTTTCGGGGTGGGCAAATTCCAGTTTGAAAAGCACGAGCATGGAAGGACTCTGAAGTTCCTTCCAGCACCTAGTCTGTGGCCACTGACCACTTTCCTTTCATAGTACCCCCATTGTGTCCCCTGTTACCACACAGAAGTCCTCCAGCTGGACTCCTCTCATGTATCTACTAGTTGCTTACCCTTCTAAGAGCCTTGGTTCAGTAATTAACTAGATGTTTGCATTGGCAGAGGCAGAGGTCAGCCAGCAGATGGGAGATGAGGGGCCCAGGAGGCTGGGTGGCCAGGACCTCAGAAGCTTCCCTTGGTTTTGCTCTCCATCTTACCAGTCCTTGGTAAGAGCAAGACACAAATGAAATTGTATGGAGGATCCCAGGCAGGTCAGGCCAGGCAGCAGGGGATGATGTATGCTGAACTCACAAATGACAGAAGGACTCACCCAACTCCTCCAAAGAACTAGATGAGAGCTGCTTCTTTTGTATTTCACAGCTAAACTGCCAAGCCAGATGCATCGTTCCTATGTCTAGTGCTTCCTTAAGCCACTACCCTGGTGTCCTCCCCTTGGCCCACAATCTGAAAGGGCTTGCAGGGAACTTTAAAGGTAGCACAGAAGGGTCTAACAGTGCTGCCTCTGCTGGCCCCTAGCTGTGCGGACGGTTACATAAAAGCTTTACCCTCTTATAAGTAGCTCTGCTAATAGACTGAAGCAATAGGCAGTACTTACTAATAATCCAAGCAAAATTTTATAACAGCTGGCAGCCACTGAACATGCACTCTATGGCAAGAAAGGTGCAAAGCGCTTTGTTTGTCAGCCACTCCAGAGCTCAGCATCGCGTGCCAAAAGTGCTAGCTGCTTTTCTCTTATCTGCGGAATGAAATATCCAACTCCCAAAGTTAAAGGAGAAGCCGGGCATGGTGGTGCATGCCTACAATCCCAGCACTCAGGAGGCTGAGGCAGGAGGATCAATGTGAGTTTGAGACCAGCCGGGGCTGCAAAAGTGAGCTCAAGGCCAGACTGAACTGCATAGAGAGATCCTGCCTAAAAAAAAAAAAAAAAAAGCTAAAGGAGAAAGAGTTTCTTTCACTCCCAGTAGCGATTTCAGTTTATAATCACCTGGCTCCGAGTAAGGGCAGCGTGGCCGAGGGGCAACCACTCATGGTCGCAGAAGACAGCAAAAGCAGCAGGAGCAAATGCAGCTGGGAGCAAGCCTCTTTTCCTCCCTTGGGTTAGCAGCAGGCCACCAGGCCCTAGCATGGGTCTAGCGCTCACCCCCATCTCCGTGCCCTGCTCTTGCACAGGATAAGGATATTTACAAAGTGAGGGCCCTGGGTCCCCGCAGAGTTGCTTAGTTAAACTTGTAAACTTCTCCAACAATCCACCTGCAGCATGACAGGCACTGTGGCGGACACGATCAAAGCAGAGCCCGGGCAGTCAGGGAGCCGGGGCTCACGTCTAACGTGAAGCCACTGATGACACCGTCGCACTACGTAGGTGAGAAAAGCCAGGCTAAAGACCAGTAGCAACCTGTCAAGCTTTAAACCAGACATTGTCTGACTCTAGACACTAGGCTTGTTACAAGTGAGTGATGCCATCCTCTGAGGGCTTAATACATACGGCACCTGACACAGAGGTGGCATTTCTCTCTTCTGCAAAAGGAAAGCTGCCATGTCCAAGGGCAGGGACTCAGGCCCCTCCTTAGGCCTGGAGCCACCTCCTAGTTTGTGTTCCCATCTCCTTGAGATTCTGCTCCTTCTGCTCACCGCCCCAGAGCTTCCCGTGCTAAAGGAGCCTTTGTAGGAGTTGAATTCAGGACTTTGCCTTTAGCAGGCAGGTGCCATCCCACTAGACTATCTCCCTGGCCCTAAAGGAGCCTTTTGATGATCTGGTCTGCTCTGGTCACATAGAGGAGAGGGAAACCCAGGATACAAGGAACTTGTCTCAAGTCACACAGTGAGGAAATGTATAGCTGGGGCAGGTCCTGGGCTCCTCATATCCCTGGGGCCAAGCCCTGACACCAACCCCTACTGTCCACACTCCTTCCCCAGGACTGATCTAGCCCTTGATTATACAACTAAGGATGAATTACTGCATGCCCTGGAAGACAGTCTGTATAGTTTGACTTGCCAGACATTGATATGTGAGATATGAAGTAAACATCAAATGATTTCTTAGATTTATGTATACCTAGGACAATTCTGTGTTGGAAAAAGCCGTAATATGCAAGGTTATCTCATGTATGTGCATAAATAGACAGCTGCATATGTACTTTGATTACACTTAGCCTCAAAAGAGATCACGGATGGGAAATGGGAATCACTAATAGGGCAGTGCAGCACGTTTCCACTATTTTTAGTTTATACACACCTGTGTGGTTTGAGTGCTTAACACTAAACCTGCATTAAGTATGGAATAACAATTTTCAATAGGTGTCTTTAAAAATAAACAACTAGGGCCACAGAGATGGGTTAGTGGTCTAAGCACCTGCTTAGGTAAGCACAAGGACCCAGGTTTGATCCCCAGTACCACACACCTGTCCCAGGTATGCCAAGCTGGCAAGCAAAGCCAGGCATGGTGAGGGCATGCTTGTAATCCCAGCACTGGGGAGACTGAAGCAGGGGAATCACTACAAGTCTGAGCTGTGTAGTAAGACCCTGTACCAAAAACATTAAAAATAGGACCAGGGATTTGGCTCAGAGGCTCAAGTGCCTGCTTGGCAAGTGCAAGGTCTGGAGTTTGACCCCTGGAACCAAAAAAATGCATAAATAAAGAAAAAAAAATGAAAACATTAAAAATAACTAAACAAGTCACAAATTAGGTACCCTTCCTACCAATAGACAATGAGCTAAGGTCAGCCAGCCAGACGGACAGACACAGACACAGACACAGACACACACACACACACACACACACACACACACACACACACAGTTTTCCAGAATACACAGGCTCAAAGACACTGACCAGATTTCTTCACAAATAATTATTCTTTAAATTTATATCATGTGCTGGGGCTGGCAGGATGGCTCGGTGGTCTAAGGCGCCTGCTTAGGAAAGCTTGGGCAGCTTCAGGGACCGCGGTTCGATCCCTGGCACCACATGCTGGGCCAGTCCTGCCCTCAGAGCAGGCTGAGCTGGCCATAAAATAAACAAACAAACAAACAAACAAAAGTTCTGAAACAAGAAAAAAATAAAAAATTCTTTTAAAAAATTAAAAAGATAAATTTATATCATGTGCTAATTACAGAGCATTTGTATGTGAAAGAAGTTGTCAAAATATTTAGAGGATGAGTCCTTCATCTGAGGCAGGTTTGGGGGCATGGACATCTAGCACATCCAATGAAATGCTTTGCCAAGTCCTTGGAGTCATATAATGTGTCAGTATCCACAGTGTCTACCCAGTTCTCAGAGTGGCCAGGGAGCCTAATGAGGTTATGAAGTACTACGTTACATAACCAGGTTCTTTCTTGCAACAACTATTTCCAGAAGGACCATAAGGAACCGGTAACAATGGCAGACAGGGGAAATCTGGGCTAAGAAAAAGACCTATTTTTCATCATGCACTCTTCTATACTATGTGAATTTATGTTACTCTGGTCAGGTATTACTTTTTCAATTATAAAGCAACCTAAAGAGTTGTTTTGGAGAAGAGAGGGCCCTGAAAACATCTGTAACCACTGACTTTCCTCTGTCTTTCCATCATCCTCCTGAAGGGTCCACTTGCTGTAAATCCTCCCTGCTCTCTCCAATCACAGGCAAGAACAATAGCTATGGAGATTTCCCATTGCACGTGGCTTTATAAGCCTTGGAAAAGATTCGTGCATAAAGGCCAGGGGTGTGAACACCGCTGCCGTGGCAGTTGCTCCTCCTCCAGGGTCCAAACAGAGCCATCTGGCCTGGGCCTCTGGCTCTTAAATCCATCACCCACAATCTCAGAAGCTGTCCAGTGAGAGAGGGGCTGGGCACGACTGACGGGCAGAGCGCCGCAGACAGAAGCGTGTGAAGCCGAAACCTGGGGCGGCTCACTGTGCTTCCCGCTGTCGGCCCAGCTGCAGGAATGATTTACAAGACGCCAAGTCCCCACTGCTCCAGATGATAGGGATGAGGAAAGAGGCAGACAGAAGCAGGTCACACCTGCGTGTTCCTTTCCCTCCTTCTTGGACAGATTCTGTTTACTCGTAGACTGCAGGTGGCCATGGCTGAGCCTGTAAACAGCATCAACAGGCCAGCTGATCCGACCCAGTCAGGCTGAGTGGGGGATTTGAGGCCATTCTGCTATGGCCTCCAAGCCAAAACCCATTTCCTGCCTAATTTCCTCTAGAGATTCACCACACAGCCTTACAGCAATATCATGGCCCAATTTATAAACAGATACATGGGATCCGCAGTGAGCAGGGCCCTTGACTCTTATGTAAACCTGGCTAACTCCTCGCATGGCTTCACAGATATAAGCTGATACGAATTCCATAGGCTCATAAAATGCTATAGAATTAACTGAGAACAGTCTCTGCCTGCCTGTTGCTCATGTGCATTTGACAGGAGGATATGGAGAGCTCTGAAAATGACAAAGCGTATTTTCTCTCCACCCGGGCAAGGGATGGGCATACAGTAGAAACCCAATTTTGATTTGTTGAATGAAGTCAGTTCTGCAGTCACTGAATGAATGGATTAATAAAGACAGGGAGGGTCCACAGTGGAACTGCTGCCCAGCCGCTCGCAGAAGCCAGCAGTGGGCAAGGAATGTATTCCTGATTCTGCCCTCAATAACCTCAGGCTGGTAGGCTGCACTGGGTCGTGGCGGAAGTACCTTTGCCAGTCTACAGGCAGATGGTATGCACTGGAGCTTGTCTTTTTTGGAGTGAGCTAGATGACTGAATACAATGGATACAGGCAAAGCACAGTACAGATAATCAAAACCCAGGCAACTGGGATAGGTGATTAGAATCCACATGATTTAGCTCATCATCTTTTTAAAAATGGATGCAGGAGGGTAAAAGAAATCTAAATAAATCATATTTATCACTTCTACACACAGGGTAGGTCCCAGTGTAGGGTGCTAGGGTATGCTGGCAGAAGACTACTGAGATAGAATTCATGTTCTCCAGGACCACATAGCTTAGGTACAAAGAGTAATGTGCAAATGCTTCACTGGGGGCCCTGAGAAATGCAGGCAGTAACTCAGCGGTTCCGGGCAGGATGCGAGGCAACCCCTGCTGACATTATCCTGCCCATCTTGGAAAAGCCAGAGCCTGGTGAGTGGGGTCAAATGCATGGCAGACGTGCCACGGCATGCTGGCTGTATCACTGAGAGATCTAGAAGGCTCGCCGAGCCTGGCCTACATTACTGCATGGGGCGCTCACTAGGCACCAGCGCAGGCTGAGGATGAGTTGACGTAATACACTTTGTCTTCACAACACCAAGTGTGTATTCTTTCTGTCCACGTTTTATGAATCAGACCATACAGCTGAGCTGAGGAAACCCCAAGTCTCCCAGCTAGTGGGCTACTATTGCTTCAAATTCAGAGACTTTCTTGGAGACAGGAAGGTTGCTTCCTCTTTTTTAAAAGAGTAAGTTTACTGGTACGATTTAGATATACATAATGGTAATACTCATCATGGGGAATTTGTATCTGTAACTGGTATATCTTGATTGCTCTTTTTCCAAATCCTCTCCCTGTGCCTTCAACTCCTGTTCCCCTCATTTACAAAGCCTTGCTTCCATTTTATCCTTCATTTCTCATTTTCTTCCCCCCCACTGCCCCTTTCCCCTTTGAACAACTTCTTCCTTTTTCACAATATCTATTATACATTTCGGTCGTTACTTACTCTTTCAGTTTCTCATGCCAGGTAGGTAACACAGCATTTACACTTGCATGTCTGATTTATTTCACTTAAGAGTATGGTCTTAAGGTGCATCCATTGACCTAGAGCAGCATTTTTTTTTTTTTTTTTTTTTTTTTTTAGGTACCAGTAATTGAATTCAGGTCCCTGCACTTGCCAGGCAAGCTCTTATTCGACTGAGATATCGCCCCAGCCCCATCCATTTACCTAGAAATGTCTCAAATTTAACCTTCTTTATGGATGCATTGCATTAAAAAAAAACAATAATCTACATCTTTTTTTATCCATTCCTCAAGTGATGGGCATTTGGGTTGCTTCTAGGATCTCGCTATTATTACAAACTATGCTGCTCTAAGCATGGGTGTGGTGGTTAATTTCTTGTTGCTGAGACAAAATACATAACACTCAAAGTTATAGGAGAAAACTATACAGATCACAGTTTGTAGAGGTTTCAGTCCATAATCAGCTGGCTCCCAGGCAGGGTTCCACATGATAGAGGGACAACAGCTCATGGTGGTGGAAGACAGGATAAACAGTAGGAGCAAAAACAAAAAGAAAAGCCTCTTTGTGCACCTTTTATCTTATCCAGACTGGTGGGATTCGGGTGGCACCAGCCCAGTCAGTGGACTGATCCAGCAGTCATCCACCCTTAACCCCAGCATTGAACCGTGAATCAATCAATCATAAAGTCTAGATTTAGCTCCTTCCCCAAAAACCCCACTCAAAAGTGCATGAGGTTGGGGCTGGACAGATAGCTCTGTGGCACAAGTACCTGCCTGGCAAGTGCACGGTCATGAGCTCGAATCCTAGTCTCACAAAAACAAAAACAAAAACAAAAAAAAGTGCACAAGGCTTTGTTGGATGAGAGTAGTTTAGACACAGAAGGGAAATAGTTGGGTCAAATGAGATCCCTAATCCTAGTATTTCTGAGGAATCTTCACACTAATTTCCACAATAGTGACGTTAATCCACATTCCTGCCAATATGGCGAAGGGTTCCCATTTCCCCACAGCCCCATAAGCTTGGTAACTGGTTAACTTCCTGGTGATAGTCATTCTCTTTGAACAGAGAGTGAATTTCAGCATTGCTGTAATTAGCATCTCTTGGATGGCCAGTGATGTTGAACATGTTTCCAAATATTTATTTGCTACTCATAGTTCTTCATCTGAGAAGTGCGTATTCATCTCAGATGTTCATTTTTGGATTGGATCTTTAAACTTGGGGCAGTCTGATTTTTTCCCTAATTTTTTACATGTTGTCAATATTAGTCCTTTGTCTGCAGGACAATTGGCTACAATCTTTTCACTCTACTGTTTATTTCTTTTGCTATACAAAAGATTTTATAACAAGAGATCCCAGTTGTTGATTCTTTGTAGTATTTCCTGTGTGACTGGGTTTTTGTTCATGAAATCTTTGTGCACACCCATGGTGTCAAGAGTTTTACATATTCTCTCCTCCCACAGGTTTCCTTTTCAATGTTTAAATATTTGATACACTTCAACTTTAATTCAGTTCATGGGGAGAGACATGGGTCTAGTTTCAGTCTTGAACATGTAGAAAGCCACCACCATTTATTAAAGAGGCTGTCTTTTATCCAGTGAACATATTTGATCCCTTTGTCAAAGATAAGATGACTGTGTTTGGAGCTGTGTGGACATCTTGGAATCTGTTGTACTGATACTCAGTTGGTGTCTTCGTGTGTTTTGTTTGCCCGTAACATGTTGTTTTTGTCGCAGTAGCTTTGTAGTATAATTTCAAGTCAGGTATTGTGATGTCCCTGCCCTGCCTTTGTTGCCCAGCATTGCTACTCTAGGTCTCTTCTGGTTCCACATAAGTTTTTGGAATGTTTTCTCTGTATCTGTGAGTCATACTAATGATATTTTGATTGGCATTGTATTAAGTCTGTATAACAGTTTTGGGAGTAGGGCCATTTTCACTATGTTGCTTCTTTTAATCCACGCACAGAGAATACCTCTGCATTTTCTGATATTCTTTTCAATCTCTCTTTTCAGAGCACTGTAATCTTGAATGTAGAGATCTTTTCCTTCTTTGGTTAAATTGATTTCTAGGTATTTCGTATTTTTAGATGCTACTGTGAAAGGTGTTGTTCCCTTAATTTCTCTCTCAGCGAGTTTGTTGTTTGTGTACAGGAAGGCTACTGACTGAGTGTTGATTTTGTATCCAGCTATGCTGCTGAATTTAGTGATTAAATCTACAAGTCTTTTGGTGGAGTTCTGGGGTCCTCTATGTAGAGTATCATATCATCTGCAAATAAGGATAGTTCAACTTGTTTCTTTCCTATTCCTAGTGTTTTTATTTCTTTTTCTTGTCTGATCGCTCTGGCTAATGCTTCCAAAACTATACTGAACAGAAGTGGTGATAGTGGAACCTTTGTCTTGTTCCTGATTTTACAGTGAAAGCTTTCAGGTTTTGTCTGTTTAGTATGTTGGCATGCTCATTTTAGCGCCATAATAGGAAAACATTTTTTCTGGCTGCTAATTTGTCTTGAAAGGCTTTGATCAGCGTGAGATAAAGACCATCTATTCCCATTTTCTGTAGGGTTTCATCATGAATGAGTGTTGGACTTCATCAAATGCTTTTACCGCATCTATTGAGATGATCATGCGATTACTTTTTCTTTGACTCTGTTGTTATGGTGTACTACCCTTACAAGGTTGTTCTCTTTCTGAAGCTGCATCGGGTGGGGCATTTCAGGTGATTATCTTGAAAATTACCGTTGGTGCTCTCATTTCTCTTCCCAACATCTCTTTTCATTATCCCATTTCCTAGCCCACTATGTATGAGCCTTTCTGCCACACAAAAGCTAAGAAGTGGGAAACACTGCCTAAGTGCAATTCTGAGTGTGTTAACCAGGTCTCTTACCTTATGGCACTTTTACGTCCAGGGTCTTGCTGACCTTGGTGGCACTGTCCTCTACAATGGTTGTGTAAGTGCTGGATATCGTGAATACCTTGCCAGTACTGTGCCATTCAAATCTAGGCCAGTGAATCTGAGCCCACACGCCAACCACTTAGTTCACTGAGCACCCATGCTGTAGGCCACTACACTCATGTCCCGTCACCCCAGAGGCAGGTACCAGGAAGCTAAGGATAGACGGTCCCGGAAACTATTCTAACCTCAAAGTGCTTGCCCTGGCACATGCACTCCTCCCTGCAGACACCACGGGAAAGGCAGCTGCCCGTGCACTCTTGGCTGCCTCTTGATAACTCTAGCCCCTCCCATGGCACCTCTCAGAGCAGTGGACTCTCTTTCTGTGAGCATCGCCACCTTTTCAGTGATAACTGTCTCCTGAACTGTTGGCCTGATCAGAACTATATAACACAGCTTGTGTTCTAAAACATCAAGTTCCTGGGACTGGGGAGACAGCTTAGTAGAATAAGCACTTGCTTGGCCAGTGCACTGGCCTGGGTTCAAGCCATAAGAAAGAAAGAAAGAAAGAAAGAAAGAAAGAAAGACCACCAAGTTCCTGGGCTGGCCAAATAGCTCAGCAGACTGAAGTGTCTGCAAGTAGGTTCAGGGACCTATATGCCAGTCCCACCCCTGGGGTGCACTGAGACAGCAACTGAGACTGGGCACGGTGGCACGTGCCTGTAACCCCAGCTCTTGGGAAGCTGTAATCAGGCAAATCGCTGCAAGTCCAATCTAGTAGTGAGATCCTGAACACCCTGTAAACCCTTCCCTAAAATACAATAGATCAATAAATAAAACACCAAGTTCTTGAGGAGAGGAAAACGCACTCTCAGTGAACTTGTGGAGGATGTAGGACTTCACTTGCTCCTTCTGTCCCTGGTCCCTTCACACACACCCTCAGTGGACTCTTTCTTAGTGTTCTCAGGGGACTAACCTGCTTATCTGAAAATCCCATGCCTGGGAAGAGTGCCAGAGTCTCTTACCTAAGGCCCCAGCAGGTGCTGAGTGTGACGCTGGATCCTTGTGTCTTCCTCACCACCCCATGGTAGAAGCAGTGATCCTAGCAAAGAGAAAGGAGGTGGTCAGTTGAGTGACACCAACGAACATGCCAACGGTAGCATCCCACAAAGGTAATAGATTCCTAATAACTTATGAAAATCTACCTGAACCTCGGAGCACTCACAACCTGCGCTCCAAGACCTCTCCAAGCCCTCAGTTCCTCATGACAGCCCTAGGAAGTAGGGCAGTGCCGATGTCACTGTGCACAACGAACAGATGAACAGGCTCATAGGAGCAGAGATTTGGCAGAAGTCTGCTTTCTACAGCCCAGGATTTTGGGAACTGGTTCAAAGCCCTGTCCACAACATGATGTCAGCCCCTGGAGGGGCTGCATTCTGGAATAGACCGCCTCCCGCTGTTGCCTCCCTTGTAACCCCACATCATGGGTTGAATAGCGTCACCCTGAATGCACGTCCACCACCAGGCTCAGAATATGACCTTGTTTGGAAATTGTGTCTTAGCTCATGTACTGACATTCACATGAGGTCACACTGGACTAAAGCAGCCTAAACCCAGTGACTTGCATCCTTGGAAAAAGGGAGGACATAACGACACAGTCCCAGGATGGCAAGTCAAGTGAAGGCAGAGGGCACCCCTGGAGAAGTGGAGCTGCAAGCCGAGGCACACTAAGGAGCTATCAGAAGTCACCAGAGGCAAGGAGGACTCTTCCCCCAGGCTCTGGAAGGACCAGGGCTCTGCCAACATCTTGATTTTGAAATTCAAACCTCCAGCTGTGAAATATTGCATTTCTGTCGTTTTACCACCCAGCCCCATGGTGCTTTGATGCAGCAACCCTAGAAAGCGAGTCCACCCTCCTTTCCATCGCTCAGGACGCTCACCCCATACCTGGATCCTCTGCACTTGGCACCTGGATCCGCAAGCCCTGATGCTGTTCTCTCTTCATCGTGCCCTACGGTCCTCTGCTCTCCCAAACTCAGCTGGCTCTTCTGTCACCTCAGACAGCTGTGGGGTGTTGCTGAGGGCCAGGCCCCAGCCTAGGCACCAGAGATAGAGCGATGTGCAAAGAGCAACCCAGCTCCAGCATCTGGGGCTTATGGTCCTGTAGCAGCCAGTGACTAAGAGGTCAAAGACAATTGCAAATGAACGTCTGAGGCAAGAGCAGTGCTGGTTAAGTAAGCAACCACAGCACACAGGAGGCCGACCCGGGACCGCTTGGAAGGCTACAGTACTCAGTCAAAAACACACAAAACTAGAGTCTCCCCCAGAAAACAGAGAGGCAGTCACAAAGGACACATCCTGTCCATTTTGTCTCTGGTGGATCAGGAGAGAACAGCGGGCCAGAGGGGAAGAAGGTGAAACCACTGGGCAGAGCCAGGCTCTGGGAAGGCTACGAAGGCTGCATGCATGCAAGTCTTCCTCTTTTCTTCCCACACCAGAAGCCTGAGCAGGGTGAGTTATGGTGCTGGGGCATCACCTCAGTGACAGTGCAAGGTCCCAGCTCCAGGACCAATTTAGGGAGTCATTCGCTTGTCCGTGACAGGCGGACGTGTGGCCCAGGAGACAGCAAGCCCCTCCGTCTGTATTTGCTGGCTCTGGCTCCCTCCTGGCATTAGGGCTGGTACAGCCCAACAGTAAAATCTGAGCATTTGGCTTAGCCAGGCCAGATGTAAACCCAGGCCCGACATCCACCGACTACAGGTGCGGTTGGCCTCACTCTGGCCTTCAGTGGCTTCGGCCTCTACTCACATTTTATCAGGGAGTGAGTGATGGTACAGTGTACAGCTTGCATAGCACCTGGCCAGAGGGGCCAGCCACCCACCAGGGGCCACTGGTCATTAAAGTCCCCTTCCCAACAGCAGGCAGAACATGACCCTGAGAGATGCAAAAGCCTACCAAAGAGCTGGGCACACGGCCTTAGCTGTGCTCACTCTACGTGCTGACCAGCTAAGCCGTATAGCCCAAGGAGAGGATGGAGCCCAGGTGACCTGAACTCAGGCACATTTATGGAGCCACAGGTGCCGTCTCACCTCCCGATAACCCATCAGCCAGAGGTGGACGTGGCGCCTCCGCCCATTCACGCTGACACAATCGGAGGGACGGCATTTACCCCACTTTGCACCAAATGGTGAGGGCCCTAAGTCACATCTCAGCCTTCAGAGCCCTGCAGAGGGAAGCCACGTCCCTCAGCCCCTATGAGAGAACATGAGGCATCAAGCCCTCCTGGCCTGGGGTTCACGGTTTGGTGACATTCTTTGTCACGTGGCTTCTTCACCAGCCCTTGGGCTTGTGGGACCTGAAGGCTGATCACCAAGTGATCACCTTTGGAACATGATCTGCACAACTCAACGCTGAGGCCACGAACTCCACAGCACAGGGAAAAGCAGAGGGCGAAGTCTCGGGTGAACGGGGCTCACCAACATTGGCATGAGGAAGAGGCCAGGAGTTCAGGACAGCAGGTCAGCCAGTTTCAGCACCTGCAGCCCTCATAAGGGACAGGAACTCAAACCCAGAGCTGGCCGTAAGGAAGTCCAGTGCCTCTCCCTGCTTCAGGCCAAGGTACACTGACAGCCTGAATGTCCTCTGAAATAGCACGACAGCTGGCTCTTGTAGCACGCTCCAGCATTCACAGGGCTTTGGCCTTCGCCCTCACATGACCAGGACACCAGCTGTCGCCTGCTAGTCCCTGAAGTGCCCACATCTCTCCACTCTTACTACTTCCAACTTGGGCAGATGTTTTCCCTTTAGTTCTGACCACAACTTTAGGAAGCAGCTCATTATCCCAGTGATTTGATAGGAAGAAACAAAAGACTAGAGAGGGTTTAATTATTTACAGAGTGGTCCAGCAAAGTGGAGGCTTGAACTCCCGCAGCTCGGCCCCAGCTCCATCCGCTGCCTGTCACAGCTGTGGTCCCACCAGCACCTGCGAATGGTGCTGCTCCTAGCACCTCTAGCAAAAGTGGGGAAGTCCAGGCCTAAGCCTCATGACTTGTGAACTGGGGTAGATGACTTCGTCTCCTCTCAATTCCCTCAGAACTGGAAAGGAGGCTGACAGACACCTGTGCAAATCACGGATTCATGTTACCCATCCCAGAGCCCCGAGAATCAAGTAACAGCTTATCTAATTTTTGCGACGAAAAACACAATAGTGTGGTTAGCAGGGTCGATTAAGGCCATACAGCTTAGCAAAAGCCAAGACGCAACCCTGGCTTGAGATCCCAAACCCCATAACTCTTTCTTTGGGACCACATGGCAGATCCATTCCCCGGAAGACCTGACCTAGATCTAGGCTGCAACCTAAAGGGCCTGGCCTGTGAGTCCTGCTAGGGCTCCCAGAGCTCCAGATGTGCCTGCCATGCTGAGCAGAGCGCTGACCCCACCCTGGGGTCGAGAGCAGCCAAGTGGTTCATTCTCTTCTGCTTCTCCCCGAGTTCTCAGCTCCTCTATGGGAAAACTGGCTCACACCCTGGGGCTGGGTGGGATTTCACAAGAGAACAGTAGCAGGACACACGCAAGAAAGTAGGAAGCCGGGCCGTGGATCAGCTAGGATGAGCTCCAGTGGAGACCTTTAGGAGGGACACTGGTGTGGGGGAAGAAGGAATGTCTTCTTCTATTGCTCAGCCTCTGAAAGGCCCTCACGACATCCCTGCTACTGTACCCACGGAGAACACAAAGAAGAAGTCAAGATCAGCCATGAAGTCACCGCATTCCCCAGCTTCTCGGCCTGCTGCAGCCACCCCGGGGGTGTCCACGGCGGGAAGCATGAGCTCATGCACACTGCGGACTGAGACCCATTCTTGGGCTGTGGGTGCACTGAGGAGGCCAGTCCCAGAAGTGGGTACTTTGTGAGGCTGTAATGGCTAAGGGCTCCCTAAGCTTGGCTGCTACCCAGTCCCTGCCCCAAGAGGCAGAGAACCGGAATTTGAAGGAAGAAGTCTGGCCCAAGGAGGGTGGAGGTGTGGCTGGTGGCCAGACAGCCTCCCTGGAGACGAGACAACTGTCTAACTTCCCTGCTCAGATGTTGGCCACGCTCTCCACCCCTCACCCACCCAGGGAGGCCTTGGGAGAGAAGGCGCACTGACCTTCATGTCCACCAACCTCACAGCCACTCGGCTACCTAGCTACTGCACGGTAGGCTCTTAGGTGCATCCGTGTAACTGTCCCAGTCCCTTTCTCCATTCCAGGGTAGTCTAATACACTGATTTGCACAGTTAGTACCTCATAGCGGCTCTCACTATCCTCTTAGGCATGTGCACTCTTCAGGTTCATCGTCAGGAGTGGGCCACGTGGGTTCCAGGGGAAGCCACTGAGGAACATTAAGCAGGGGGCCTGCAAGGGTGCTCTAGCACCAGAGCACAGAGCTCCGGCCTCAGAACTCCTATGGCTGCCCTCTAGGGGCACAGGGCCACGGCTGCTCTTGCTCTCCCTTCCTCCTTCACCCATTCTGTCTGCCCAGATTTTGAGAAAGGCCACACTAATCTAGGGTTTCTCAGTCTGAGTGCTAGTGACAGTTGAGACTAGAAAACCCCTTGTTGTAGCAGGTTTATCTTGTGCACCGTAAGATTCCCCGCTTCCCTGGCCTCTGCCCTCCCACCCTCTCGGGACAGCTGAAACTGTTTCCCAATAGTGCCCAGTGTTTCCTGAAGGGGGAAGCAGCGGCTGGCTGAGACTCATTATTCTTAGCTAAGGACTCTTTTATGTATGTATGTATGTATGTATGTATGTATTTTGTATCTTAGGGAAGGGTCTACAGTGTGTTCAGGGTCTCACTACTAGATCGGACTCGTAGTGATTCGTCTGTTTACAGCTTCCCAAGAGCTGGGATTACAGACATGAGCCACCACACCCATCTCAGCACACTCCTGGGGCAGGGCTGGCACAGCAGACCTCGGGATCAAACCCCCAGGAATTGAACCACCGGCCCCTATGCCTACTTGCATGTGCTTTAATCCACTCAGCTATTTAGCTGGACCTCAATCTATGGATTCTCATAGTTTAATCTAGTTATTCCCCTCCTAGGTATCTTCCCAAAAGAGTTAAAGACATCACATGACAGTGATACGTGCATTGCCTCCCAGCCTTTGGCTAAGACCAAGTATACAGAGACACAGGCAGATTCATGTTTATAGCAGCGCGGTTTATAATAGTTATAAACCCAAGACCAGGTGAACAGACAAAGAAAATGCGACATTTATGCCCAACAGAGTACAGGTCTGCTGTAAAGAAGGCTAAATTGGACTCATTTGTGTGAAAAATATACACGTTTTGGATCCATAATGTTAAGTGAAATAAATCAAATCCACAATCTTAAATATTGTATGGTCTCTCAATATAAGAGAATGCACAATACATCAAAAAGCAAAATAAAAGAAACAGGAAACAGGGAGGTAGATCTTTAACAACTGGAAAGAGGGCTGGGAGATGTTAGGGGTGAATAGAGACCTGAGCAGGGTTGTGTGTGTGGCCCAGTTACCCACATGAATGTGTTTATCATGCGCTACAAACATGTACTCATAAAGAAGCCTTTGAACGCGGAAGTGGCCAATATCAAGGCAACAGCAAAATAAGGAAGCCTTCATCGCCTGCAATTGCATTACAAAGTCAGACTTTGAAATTTATATGCATAATAATTACAATTCGTCATACCTTATAGGTCTACTTTTCAAAGAGCCCGGTCAAATGTCTAATTGGATGAGGTGACAGGATTATGCAAAAATTATTTTTTACTTAAAAGTTCTGCTAACGTGTCAGCAATTAACATAGCTGTAGGATGACTGATGCCAACATGGTCGGTGCAGTTGCTCTCACACTTTCTGCTGCTCGCTCATTCCTCTTGTCCAGCAAAGGACAACAAGTACTTGAGGCAAAACAAGTACACATTACGTATTTTGCTGCCTCTGTTTGCTCTTGTGGTCTTTATTTGGAAGGAAAAGATTCCCTTCCGAGAAGGAAACAGCTCCACGAGGCAACTCCTCAGTCATAAGAGTGAAACCCAGCCAGAGCAGCTGCTGAAAAAGACCCGAGCTTACCTCGGATTTCAGAGTGGTGGTCTCAGGGTTGCCACTTGGAGTATAGTGGGTTTCCGTATAGTCTGGAGCAAAGAGATGCCTGCAAAGAAAACAGCAAAGTATCATCAGCTGACAGACTTCAACCTTCCTGGTCCTACTAGCAAGTGATTTCAATTGGACCAGGAAGGGCCACCCCAAGCCTCTCCATGCATAAGACATTGGGGGGCCAGTAGGAGATAAGGCATACAAAGAAAAATGGGGTAGTCTGTCATTAATTTTATATTTATTGATACTATCGATCCAACCTGATGGGGATGAAAGAACAAAAGCAATGATCTTAGGTTTTTTTTTTTTCTCATTCTTGAGAAAACAGACATACAAACACATACATGAAGGGGTTATGGAACCTTATCGCAAGTTTTGATCAACTTTCCAGCATTGTATGCATTGAGTTTTGGTATCAACACATCAATTTTCCTTTAAAAAACTGATGGCCTCCCTGTTGCACGTTTTGGTGAGACTGCCAACCAAGGAGCACCACGCGGTCTTGGTCTGTGGGCAGCCCGTGCTTTACGCAAACCCACGGGAGCACAACTGCAAGTCCACATAGATGGAAGAACTGTTCATATTCCTGCTATGTGGGCTCCTGGAGCTGCCTTTGCCCACCCTACCTGAGCGCTACAGGTCTTAGATTTCCTGTGACCTGAGTCTTCCAATAAATTCCACCTTATTTTCTAAACTTGGACAGTGGTTTCTCTCTTATTCTAAGACCTTTTGAAGTTCAAGTTATGAATGCCTCACCCAAAGCCAGGCAACACCAAACAAGGTTCTCTGAAAGCCAGGAAGAAAGGACCGAGTGGATGTTCTGTCTAACAGAACTGATCCATGGACAGGCTGGGTCCGTGGGCAAAATGGGTTTCTAGTGTAAGACACTGTCAGAAATTAACCTGGAAGAAAAAAGAAATGAATGATGTGGCTCTATATGTGGAAAGGTGTCTAAGTGTAGCTTGATAGAAAGAGTAAATTTCAGAAAAGATTGCATCTTGAAAGTTGATTTCAATGAAAAATTGAAAAAAATCCACTGTGCCAGTCTATAACCATGAAGCATAAAAAATAAAGCTAGATTAGTATGCTGAGCTGTAAAAGGCTTAAATCAACAGCTTCCCACATTGCCAGTTCTGCCAATAACCCACTGCGATTATGGAATACTGGACTGTGTATACAACTGCTTTCTCTTAGTTCAATGAGAAGAAATTTTTGTACCAATAATGATTAGAAAAATCATCACGTCTGCATTCCTGTGCTCTGAATAATTACTACAAGGACAACAATATGCATTGTACCAATTATTGGGAATGTACCCCTACCATGTTTTGAAACTGTCATATTGTTATTTCTCATTCAAAGTAATAAAAATAATAAAATATTAAAAAAATGTAAAACTGACAGTTGCACAAAAAAGGACACACACTGGAAAGACCTGGAGAAGCAAGCAGCCACCATGAATGGCTGGCTTCAGGGGACTGCAGACGCGTACAACAGTCAAGAGTTACATATTTCTGAAACAAACCTTTAAAATAACTATCAGATACTTATTTTGAAACCAGAAAGCCCCTTTCAAAACTGCTTTAAAAAAGTAGAATGTGAAGGCTGAGGTCAGCACAGGCAGCCAAACAAGTGACAACCTAGGTTTTAGGAGAGGGGACCTTTCCAGGGGACAAAGGGTTTCGGAAGGAAGAGCAGTTTTGAGCACCACATTCCGGGGCATGCAACTCCAATTCTGCCCCTCCCATCCCAGACACTGCAGTCAGAAGCCAAATGGCTCAGGAATTAACAGACAGCCTTGACCAGAAGAAAGGACCCCAGGAGGCATGTGTAAAGGCACATCAAAGCACAGAGCCTGGCCTGCGCAGGGAAAGTTTCATTCACAGGGAAAGTTTTGGTCAGTCACCAACTGCCAGAATATTTATTCCTTTCTCATTTTCTTTTTTTTTTTTTTTTTTTTTTTTGGTGGGACCAGGGTTTGAACTCACGACCTTGCACTTGCCCAGCAGGCACTTGTGCCTCGGAGCTATCTCCCCAGCCCCTTCCTTTCTCATTTTCCTTAGCTGCTAAGTCCTAATGGCAAACAACCAACCAGGCTCTTAGGCAGGAGTCAGGCATCCACCTGAGGGCAGAGGCCAAAGCTTACGCTGCCTGGTGTACCGAGGCCTAACACTTCACAAGTGAAAGAATGACTCAGCTCATTAGTAATGAATCAGTAGCTCCTCGGATCAGGAGTTGAGAGCTGCTCTGGAGACCAGAAGGCTGAAATGCTGATGCTTTCCATCCCTATGGTCACGAGCTAGTTACCTTGGTAGCCTCTCCAACAAAAACAAGGTGAGCAAACTGAGTTGATGAGACTGCCTTAAGACTCCTATAACGCAGTAGTACAGGTCTAACACCATGCTTAGCACCGCATGGAGCTTGACCAGAGTTGGGGCTGATCGCAGGATTAGGATGGGAGAGCCTGGCACTCTCCCCGTCTCTGTCCAGCACTCCCCAGGCATCAGCTCGCCAGTACCGCACTAGGGAGGCGATAAAAAGCACTGAGCTCATTTCTGCTGTCCGTTTCCTGGACCTGCTCTCAGACTGCATCATGGGCAGCGGTCAGGGGGTCACAGTTTAATGGTCCATCCTGGGTACCAGCTGGGAAATGTGAACTTTCCCGCAGGAAATACACCCATGGTAGATACATCCTGAGTCTTTTTCTGAGTCTTAGCAGGCAAAAGGTCATTTATGACAGCAAGGTGCTCCCGAGAGAGCAATCCAAACTGAGCTGCAGAAGGAGTCTACCTTCTGGCCAGTTCTCAGCCAAACGCCCTCAGAAGATCTGCATCTCTCTGTAGCTTCTTATTCTAACAGTAGCTCCATCATCACAGCGCTCTCCAGCATTGAAAAGGACCCTGGATGGGGCCGGTGAGATAACTCAGTGGTCTAAAGTGCTTTATCAGGCAAGCTTAGGCAAGCACAGAGACTGTGGTACCATCCCTGGCACCACATGCCATGCCAGCCCCACCCCCAAAGCAGGCTGAGCTGGCCACAGAGGGGAAAAAAAAAAAGGACCCTGGCACTCATGTAAGCATACTAACTAAACTGTGGGTTTCCTAAAGGCAGGGTCCACAGCTGCCTTTGAAGGTTTCCTCCCAGCAGGCAAATAGTACATGTTTACTCTGAATAACTAGACAGATGAATGAATAAATGCATGAGAAAAACTTCTCAGGTAGGAAACTGCCTAGTGGCCATTCAGCACTGGATACCCCTGGGGACAAAGAGTTCTGTGCCTGCTCTTTCCACTTCTGACCACACACACAGCAAACTTTGTACACTGAATTAAAAGCTTCCTCTCTGCCACCCCACCCCCTGGCTTTCATTCTGCCTACTTCTGACTCTACTCGGAGCTTCTGCCTCCTCTTCTACCTAACTACCTGCTGGAATCACCATCTAGTTAAAAACACATACTGTCAGGCCTATGCTAGACCTACTAAATCAGATAGAAAATCCAGGGCTGAGAACCAGACTTCTGGCTTCATAACTTTCCAAGCAATTCTGATGCAGGCTCAAGCCACCACCTTAAACCGCAAGATCTCAGATGAACTTCAGAAATAGCTAAACAGGTGGCACTGCCTAAGCCCCCACCCCAGCCTACATCTACCACATCCTGGAACATTCTGAACTCAGGAAAACCAACGAATCCACAATCCTAACTGTTCACCCTCCACACCTTCCCGTTTTATAGTTGAAGACCCAGGCTCCGAGCACCCATGGCAGAGGCTGAATTTCAAGCCCACCCGATTGACCACACTCTTTAAGAACTGTGCCGCTCTGTTTTGTTGGAAGTATACGAGGAAAGAGTCACCAGGAACCTGCAGACCAAATTGCACTTGGAAGGTGAAGGCGGCAGCCTTGGGGTCACAAATGCTATCAGAATAAAGGAGCCTGTTAGCTCTTGGGTGTAGGTGTCGGTGGAGAGGCTTGGGGTAAGCAAAGCCCAGCACAGGAAAAGGAAGGTGAATAAGCACGAATTTCAGGTCTAGTTTTAGTGAAATCCTTCCCCAAATGGGGCTGCTGATGCCGGCCCGAAAGAGCTTCCTTTTCAGCAGCAATAAAGGGTCATGTTTGGTAATCGTGTCTACGGTTAGTTACATCAGTGGGGAGTGAGACACTGAGTTAAGGGTTCTCAACGCCCCAGCTTAGGGCCATGCGCCCACGTGCCTGGCCAGCCCCTCGCACTACTCTCAAGAACAAAGACACCACTATTCCCACGGAGGAGGCCGCACAGACTGAGTGGCCTCCCGACCCAGCTGTCCCTTTTCCGACCACATCTTGTTCCCATCTTCTGCCTGACAAGAGGCTGGCTCAGCGCTTCGGCAGGAAGCCGTCTCTCAGCGTTCGATCGCATTAGGATTTTCAGGAAATGAGTTGGGAGTGATGCGCACCCAGGAAGAGCGGAGCTGGCCAAGATTTCCCACCCTGCCCCCCCCTCCTGCTGGCGTGGACGGCAGCAGCGCAGTCTCTGCCGGCTCCTGTCGCCTCCAATCCCATTGGCTCTGCGCTCAGAGGCTACTGGCGGGAGGTCAGGACACTGTCCTCCAGGTAACAATAGCAGCCGGCTCCAGGTGAACACTGGGGCTGCTCTGATCCTCAAGTTCTTCAGCAAAACCTGTATCTTCTGAATCCCACCTAAGAAAATATGCTGCTCCCTGAGCACCAGACAAGAGCAGCATCGCTGGTGGCACCCTGAGGCCCTCTGGTCCGAGGGAGTCACAGCCAGGCCCCCAGCTCACTGCCTGGCTCCTACACCCCCACCCTAAAGTGTGTAGCTCAAACCCAGAGCGATCTTTTCAGCTGCCATTTAATGTCAGACGAGTTTCAGATGCCTCTGTGAGTACAACCCTGCTCAGGAGGGAGGAGCGGCGAGACTAAAATAAAATCTGCAAAACATCTTTAGGGTGCTCAGCTCCCCTTCTTTATCTGATGAGGCAAAGGGTAAGGATTTGCAAAGAGCCTGCAGGGCAGCTAGCTCAGGCGCAGGGCCAGCTTTCCTCTGGCTGCTCTGCTGGGGCCAGTGCTGTTCCCACCTCCCTGCTCCTCTGGGGCCTCACTCTGCCCCACCCTACCCTACTGAGGTCTTCCCAGAGCACCCTGGGGAGGCTCATCCTTCTATCCCTCCCCTTTGAAGTGGTCCCCCTGGTCCCTATCCTGCCTGAGTTAGGGATGACACAGCCTCTTTCCACTTCCCGCTCACCACCACGGGACTTGAGTGACACCTGCGCAACACCAGAACATACAGAAAACTACAGCATTGCGGGCCGCATGCCAGTCTTGCTGAGAGTTACGTCCTGCAGGGAAGGAAGGACCAGCAAACCTGGGTCCTTCATGCTTTTCCCAGGGGATGCTTTGTTCAGGCCCAAGGCATTTCCCTATTCCCTATTGAAATTGTCAATTTTAATATCTTAAGTTCTCCTCTTCATCCCTTTCCTCTATTTACCACTTCAAAAAGCTAAAGAGGACCTATAAATAGGTACCATACTTATGTGTCAATTAAAAATCTTTTAGCCTGGCACTGAGGTGCTTGTCAATAATCCTGGCACATAGGAGGCTAAGTCAAGAGGATCTCATTCAAAGCCCAACTGAAATACACAGCAAAATACATACATTGTCTCAAAAAAAATCTTTTTAAGTGACACTAGCAGTGTACAGGAAGTCTAGGCCCAGAATGCTTAGGCTCCAGTGCCAGCTATATGAAGTGTGGTTCTGCAGCGCTTCCAAGTCCTGACCTAAAGTGAAAGATGGCTGAGATTTCTCTCAATGAGTAGGTTCAAGTCTCAAGTCCAAAGGCCTGGCTAAGTTTCTTTGGACCGAGGTTGGAGCCGTTATAGTTTTCATAAACTTCCCACTTAAAGTTACCTAGGACAGCTCTCAGAGGGCCTTGCAGAATTAGATTACATGGTAAGCTCTTAATAAGCTATAATTAGAAGTACAAACATCTCCATTCACTAGAAAAGGTACTTCAGAGGAGATGGTTTCATGGCCACTAGGATATTAACCAATTTTGCATCTAACCTAGCAATCTTATCTTAGCAATTCTTTTTCCACTGCAGTTTGAGTACCCCTTATCTAGAAGGCTTAGGACCAGAAGTGCTGCAGATAACAGGCTGACATTAATACTGCAATATTTGTACACACAGTGAGGTCTTTTGGGGATAGGACCCCATGTTGAAACACAAAATTTATTTGTGTTTCATATGTCCTTAATACACAAAGCTGGAAGGTCGTTTTATGTTGTGATGTTCTGTGTCAGTGCCAAAAGGAACGCTGAGAAATCCGATGAATTTAGCTCAGAGGACTCACTGAGATTTGTCTCTCTCAAAGTGAGCCCCGACCCACAGAAGGATCTTACTTTTATTGAGTACTCAGGGACAGGCTAAGGAATTTGCATAACTGCTTTGGGGAATACAGACTAGAGACCACTACCTCTATCACCATTTACCTAACATTAGGTTAGTACAAATGCTAGTTGAAAGCATTCCAAGCAAGGGAGGAGACAACCAGTAACATCCCAATCAAGGGAAGAGACAATAATCAAGGAGCCATTAGAAGAAACAGTTATCTGCCTCCTTGAATCCAGGTTTCAGGAATCCCCAAGTAACACCCTACAGCTGTCCTTGGCCTTATTATTCTCTACTTAAGATGCTCCGTCCTTATCTCCACAGTTTTTTTGTCTTTTTTGAGACAGGGTCTCACTGTGCAGTTCAGGCTGGCCTTGAGCTCACTTTTGTAGCCCAGGCTGGTCTCGAACTCACAGCGATCCTCCTGCCTCAGCCTCCCGAGTGCTGGGATTACAGGCGTGCGCCACCACGCCCGGCCCAGTATCTCCACAGTTTTATTTTATTTATTTATTTTTTGCAGGACCAGGGTTCAAACTCACGACCTTGCATTGCCCAGCAGGTATTTGTGCCACAGAGCTCTCTCCCCAGCCCCTGGAAGGTTGTTTTACATATACGTTTTTCATTACATCTGTAGCATATCCAGTGTGACCATCACATGAGGCCAAGTGTGGAATTCCCCACATGTATTATGTCACTGGCCTCAGAAAGTTTTTGAATTTTGGAGGAGCCTCAGTTTACACATTAAAGACGTTTAACCTATCTTAACACGTCCATACACACACATTAGTTTCTCTTACCATTTTTACCAGTTTTATCATCTTTCTGATCACTCCATTAATTTGACAAATAAACCTTAACCATGCAATACCCACCATGGAACTTACGAGAATTATTTTCACTTGAGCTACCTAAATCCCCAATTTCCTAGACTGCAAGATGGACAGAGTCACAGTGACTACATCCCAGCAATGTGGAGAGGAGGAAACAAGAAAACGTGCTTACAGCTTGGCCCTGTAAGCTGTGTGACCCTGGGCAGGGTGTCGACATGGCAGCGCCCAGGTCTCACCATCTGTAAAACGGAGAGAATGACAAATAGGGTTTCCTCAATAGGGTTGCTGTAAGGTGCTGGAGCAGTGCCCAGCACACAATAAGATTAGAAGACTATTTGCAAATAGTGGACAAACATGGACAAAATGGTGAAAATGGACACGTGTGGAAAAAATTGCTTGCAAAGCATGAAGTTCTTGCTACGTACAAATAGCAGTGGCATTTTCTCCGGGACTAGTGATCTACACACACAGCAAGATGTAGACACAGGTAACGATGGATCATTTGTAACACTGGCCTCTTTGGGGATATGGTTGCACGTGTTGCTACCGATATTTGTTGGCCAAGCGAGGTGATACTGGGCAAGTCACCAGTTACTTAGCCTCATTTTTCCTTTCTGTCAAACAGATGTTAATGATCTGGACAGGAAGACACTGGGAAATGTTTCCAAAAAGCAGAGAATGTTGCTCTAATGCAGTGGCCGACGCGTATCTGTGTTAGGGACAAAGTAACATATACCCTAAGCACTGCTCTTCTGTTTTTTGAACAGTACAAGGAGGGAGGGAAGAGACAGAAGAACTGCTTCAGACCCAAGGCCTCCTACCCAGCCTTCCCTCCACCTCTGACCCTAAAGGATCAGAGACGGACATGCCAAAGGCATGGGCCCAAGTCTGCGCGTGGCATGGCTAAGCCCCACATGCAGAGGCTTTCCTTGCAGAGGGAGTAGAAAGGCCAAGGAAGGAGAGACACTACAGGTTCTTCCTCTAGGTCAGAGCTCAGCCTCCTCCTGTGCAGAGGACTCAGTAGAACAAACATCAGCACTGCCAGGGCAGGGGCAGGAGCAACCTCGCAAAGGCAAGATGATGCCACCCGCATGCCTGACCCGAGCCGGCTCTACTCTGCATATTGCTTTTGACTCCCTATGAAGGAAGATCTCAAGCAACGCATTAAATCAACACTTGTTTTCATCAAAGGCTTTCCATTATTTCTTCTCTGATCCCCACAAGACCTGGCACCCTTCCAGCCACCCTGGTCCTGTGTTTTGTTTTTGTTATATCCCAAAGGATGTTTAGATGAGCAACGTTTATGCTCCTCTGAGCAGCAGGGGTTTTATTTAATCCTCTCCATGTCTCCGTCTTGGCTGACTCCGTGAGGATGACCAAACTGTCTGCAAAAATAGGGTGGCGTCATGGGACCAGGCAACTTAGTTATCAGGGACCTCGGAGCCTTTGGGGCCTTCTCATCAGGAGCAGTTCACAGATTTATTTTACAGTGTCCAAAATAGCCCATCGTGGACATTTGCTGGAAGTGCATAGGAACAGTTCAGAGAAATGAAACTTTTCTCAGAAATACAAGAATTCAAAAGAAAAAGCGTGGCCTGGCAGCCACCTCACTACCAGTAACAGTGTTTACCATCCCCTGATACCACAGACAGATAACCTGGCGGAAAGCGCCTCTGCTAGGGGGCTGAGGAAATAGCTGGGCCATAAAGAAGACAGCCCTGCAGACCTGCAGACGAGGAGAGAAGAGGGAGAGAGGGGGGCCTCCAAGAGAACTGGGCTTGCAGCTCAGGCTGAGTAAGAGGGGACCAGGTGGAGCTTACCCTGAAAGCAGCGACCAGAAAGCGAGCATGCCACAGGGAACCAAAGAGCACAAATGAAGCTGCTCTGATTGGCTGTGCTTCATTGCACTGACGCTGATTCAGTAGCCCAATGGCTTCTATGAACTTGCCCGGTATTTTTCAGGATCTTAAAGCATGAACCATGAAAGTACAAATGGAGAACATCAGACGTTAAAAGCCCTTGACCATAGCAGACACGGGCCCAGCGCCCATTCTCTTAGCCTGGAACGTCAGTGGCCTGCTTGTCACTTAGAGAAACACCCCCACTTGGCTGCATGAGAGCTGGACGCCTGGTGCCAGGGAAGGTCCCTGTCCACACCTGGCCAAATGACCACAGAACGAGCCCAGACACTCATCTCTTCTCTGTACACTTCCAAAGGAGTGACACCTCCCAGGAATCAGGTGGCCGGGGTAGCTCCCAGGGGGCTACCCATTAACTCCTGCACCTCAGCCTTTCTAGAGCCAGCTCCACAGTGTTTCCCTCATTCTACCACAAGGCACAGTGTACGTTGCAGTCCACGGCGTCGGTCTTTGCATACCACTCTTTCTGCCTGCCTGCCTCAGAATGTGAAAAAGAGTGAAACTGGTTCTACCACACAGCTAGGTTTTCTTCCTACACACATCAGTCTTAATCAAGGAGTGCAAGCTCCATGCCTGCAGTCAATCATCCAAAGGCTAGGCCACAGGGACAGCCAAGAAAGCAGGGCGGGCTCATGCTCACACACTCTCCCCCACCTCGAGGCCCGCTGGGGCAGTGGACAGTGGTACGGACAGCAGGGCACTCGGCATCACTGTGCCTGTGATTTCTGTGGCTCGATTTCATCATGCGTTTGCTTTGGGTGGGGGTCAGGCGGCAGCACCTCTTGTGGGCCATGACTTCCAACACACTCCACAAATATTTACTGACACCCATCTGTGCCAGGCACTACACTGGGGGCGGGCACCCAGCAGCAGCCAAGAGGCAGGCCCGGGTGCTCCTGCCCTCCACCTGGCACTGGCATTTTCAGTGTGGAGAGCAGAGGAGGCCCTCTGTGGCCGCATCAGTGAACACTGACAGGCCGTTTGCAGAGGGCAGCGGCCAGCTGCGGAGGGCAAGTCTCTCTGCCTTCCTTCCCAGAACAGCTCACACCTATGTGGCAACCAGCTTCCAGGTTCCCCTACCCAGCTGCCTGCACTGCTGTGGAGAAGTGTGTGTGTGTGTGTGTGTGTGCGCGCGTGTGAAGTGACAGTGGACAGCAAGGTTGGACCGTGCATGTGGAGTGCACTCAGCACTGCTGAGTCCCTTTTCCCCCGTGACCTTTCTGTCACCAAGTACCTGAGAGGTCAGCCTGACCTTTGCATTCTTCCACAAGCCCATCATCTAGGATCAGTAAGTCACAAATAGCTGGCATGCGGAGGGCCGGAAGACATCACGCTCAGGCTTAGGTCATCTCTCCCTAGCGCTCAGTCGCCCGCTAGCTAAAGGGATCCCTTTTCACAACTTGCCCTCCCCCTCCCGGAAGGGGGGACTTGGAAAAAGAAACGAAGCCTGCTATAATGCAGCCATTATAGTTCTTGGTCCATCTGGACCTCTCTCCAGGGAGGCTGATGCAAGCGGGGAACATGCAGGGTCCCGGCTTCCAGCAAAGCTGCGCACTTGGAGGTAAGGGAGGCGGAAGCGGGCAGTGGAGCACACAGGAGCTCGTGGAGGAGGCTGGAAGAGCGCCATCAGGGCAGAAGTCATAAAGACCCATTTCCTCCAGGCTGAGGAAAGCCTGGCCCAGCTCCACCCACTCAATGATATCATTGTTTCCAACAAAAGCCAGTTTGAGATGCCCAGGGAGGCCCCCAGGGACAACTCCACAGCTGGATGGGCAGAGGTCTCACCAGAGACTGCGAGATCAAGTGCTCAGGATTCTAGATAAGGAGGAAAGGCTGCCGGGTCAAGGGAGAGCGGCTGTGCGCTACGCTGCGCCTATAGGGAGAACGAGTCCGGGACATCACCCTTCTCTGGACTGTGTCAGAGGGTCTCCTGTGTCAGGTGGTAACTAGAGATTATCACGAAAGATCTAAGCAAAAAGGAGCTTGTCCAAGGTCCCTCCAAAAAGGACAAACCTGGACATGGGCACCATTGTGCTGCTACTTAGTCAGGCTCAGAACCCTGGAATAGCCCTTGGAAGCTACCCTCTCTTTGTATCCGTGAGTCTCTCCCACAAATATCTCTGGAATCCTTCCTCTCTCCCTATCTGCTACCTCCTCCCTAAATTAGAACGTGTGAAGTGTACTTGGATTCTGTCACCATCTGCCTCTTAAAATATCCTTCATCACTTCACATTGCCCTTGTGAGGAAAGTCTACACTCTTCAAGGAGCCCAGAAGGCCCCTCAAGGACTCGCCCTGTGGGCTTCCCGGCACCCTCAAACTTCCCTCCTCCTGCCATGCTCTCGCCATCGAGAACATCCTTTCGTCTTGCCTTGTTATTCTTGCCTTCGGTCCTCTATTTCTTCTACTGCTGGGGCGGAGGGGACCACACAGTGCCCGCTGGATGAGCCCGCGCTGCCACACCCTCCACCACCACGACCGCATTCTTTTCTTCACTTCCCCTTAGAGGCCTTCCCAGATCCCCAGTCCAGGGGCAGTTCCCCTAGCTTGTGCTACCGCTTCAGCCACACTTCCTTCAGCCTAGCCGCCCACGGGGTTCCGCGGGCTTCAGGTCTGTCTCCTCCCGGAAGCTCTAAGCCCTATGAAGGCACAGATTGCTTCACTTGCTCTTGTGCTGCCCCGTGAGCACTCGGCACTAACCAGCCACACGGTCATTGCTCACACAAGGGAGGAAAGGAAACCCGAAGCTCAAGGTACAGGGTGCTCAAGCCCACCACACCCAGGGCTCTCGTCAGAGAAGAAGATTCTCTGACCAACGGTGAGTGACCTCAGGGTGAGTTTAATCAAGACCTGTGGCTGCCCCTCAACTTCCCCAGAAGCCTCTTCATTTAGTCTTCCAGGGGTCAGCCAAGGGTCTGTGCCGGTCAATGAATACAAAACCAAGCCAGAGGAAAGCTTCTTTCCTTAAATCAAAATATCTCCTGGGCAAAAGGAAAAAGTGGCTCTATTTTTAGGAGAAACTCTTAACATCTGAAGGCTCCAGTTTGGCCTCACCTGTCTTTTCTCCCAGGCCAGTCGCACTCCACTGCCCAAGCAGCAAGTTTGGAGCACAGGAAACACACAGTTCCATGGAGCCTAGGTACAGAGTCTGTTCTCATCTTAGGACTGGGAGAACGGGGAAGGCTGAAAGATGGGATTTCTAGTGCAGCTCCCAAGTCTCACCATACACCCATACTCCCTCCTGCACCCCACACACTGCATCCTGCTTCTCAGGAAATCTCCACCATCTCCCCAGAGGGTGAAAGAAGCATCTTTGCGGTGTGCTCAGGATCTCACCATCTTCGGATCCCTTGCCAGCAGACCTTCATCCTTCCATAGGGCTTAAGCTAGTGTTTCTTTGCTTCGGGTGTCTCTCCTGAAAGTGGCCCAACCACTTCCCTCCCCACTTGGCTTTATCTGACACTACAGAGAACCCAGCTCAAAGTCAAAAAGAGGAGAAGAAAACGTTGAGCTCTCTGCTGCTCCCAGTCTCGGAGGGAAATGTGTTCCCTTTCCTAACCTTGACATATCTGTTTCTCACCTGAACTCAAATGATCTAGGTGATTAGGAAGACTGAATTAGGAGCTTTGGGTTCCCCTTGAGCCAGACCAAATACTTGATACAATTATGGCAGTCTGAATTCCTTCTGCCTTCTTTTTAATTTAGAACAGTGTCTACAGGGCCACACCACGTTCTGTTTTCAGCCTCCCAAGCACTGGCATTATAGGCGTGCACCACCAGGCCCAGTCTCAATCACTGTCTCGGTGCACCCTGCATGCACGGCCAGCGCAGCATGCTGGGGATCAAACCCCAGCCGCTGTGGTTTGTTGAAGCAGGTGCTTTAATTCACTGAGCTATCTGGCCGGCCCTTGAACTCCTTCCTCCTTTCCCCCTCATCTATTCTGCCTCCCACATCCAAAGCCTTCTCTGCCTTTATCCCTCAAAGACTGACCTCTCAAGATTTTCTTTCCCCAAGAAAAGATATATCTTGCCATTGGGTAGAAGGAACTAATACAGTGAAAATGGCCACATTCCAAAAACTGTTATACAGGTTTAATGCAATTCTGATAAAAATTCCAACAGCATAATCTCACAGAGCTGCAGAAAACAACACTAAAGTTCATTTGGACTCAGGAGACACCTACACTGAAAAGGCAATAATGGACAAGAAAGATAAGGCAGTCAGTGTGACTATCCCTGGCTTGAAACTATAGACATACTCATCCATCTTATCTTTGACAAAGGTGTCCAACACATTCACTGGAAGAAAGACAGTCTCTCTAGTAGACAGTGTTATAAAAACTGGCTCAGGATCCAGGGAGATAGCTCTGTGGCATAAGTGTCTGCCTGGCGAGTGCAAGGTTGTGAGTTCAAACCCCAGTCCTGCCAAGAGAGAGAGAGAGAGAGAGAGAGAGAGAGAGAGAGAGAGAGAGAATACTACTGGGGGCTGAGGAGATAGCTCAGTAGAATAAATGCTTGCCTGGCAAGTGCAGGGTCCTGAGTTCAATCCTGGGTACCACCAAAAAAAAAAAATAATAATAATAATAATAACAATTATTGGGGGGCTAGGGAGATAGCTCCACAGCACAAGTGCCTCCCTGGCAAACGTATGGTTGTGAGTTCAAATCCTAGTCCTGAAAAAAAAAAAAAAAGCAAAGCAAACAAACAAACAAACAAACAAACAAAACAGACTAGGTACATGCCAAAGATTAAAATTGAACTCATATCTTTCACCATGCACTAAACTAAAACTTAAAAAGGATCAAAGATCTAAATGTCAAAACAGAACCATTAAGCCTAGTGAAAGATGAAGTAAGTGAAACTTTTGAAGATATTGGTGTAGGAAAAGACTTTATGAAAAACTCAAAGAAAACCAGACCTCCCAAATTTAAAAGCCCAATCCTAAAACAGGCATCTGAGGTGAATACATACTTCTCAGATGAAGAAGTACAAACATCTTTGGAGAGATAGAAATTAGAACAACACTTGGGGTCGGTGAGATGGCTCAGCAGTCTATAGCGCCTGCTTAGGCAAGCTTAGGCAACCACAGGGACCGCGGTTCAATCCCTAGCAACACATGCTGCACCAGCCCCACACCCAGGTTGGGCTGAGAGGCCATAAAAAAATTAAAAAGTAAAAATAAATATAAAACAGCACCAAGATTGCATCTCACTCCAGAAAAAAATGGATGTTATTAAGAAATCAACCAATAACGAATACTGGAAGGGATATAGGGAAAAAGGAACACTTCTCCACTGTTGGTGGTAGGGCAGACTAGTACAACCACTATGGAAATCAGTGTGGAGATCCCTCAAAAAAATAGGATTAGCGGTCTCATTCAATACTGTGTCTGGGTATTTTCCCAGAGAAAATAAAAACATACCAGAGTAACATATGTGCACCCATGTTTATAGCAGCACAATGTCATAGCAAGATCTCGGAAACAACCCAAATGCCCAGCAACCGAGGACTGAATAAAAAGATGTGATCTTTTCATACAATGGAGTACTACTCAGCCATAAAGAAGGATAAACTGAAGGCTTTTACAGATAGACGGATGCAACTGCAAACCACCATCATAAGTGAAATAAACCAGATGCACATATGTGAGCACTGTATTGCCTCCCTAGCATGAGAAGCTGAAAGAGAAAATAAGATCCAAAATGTATCATAAATACCGTGAAATGGGAAGAAACTTCAAAAGAAAAGAGAGGGCTGGCAAGATAGCTTAGCAGTCTAAAGAGCCTGCTTAGGCAACCCCACAGGGACCATGGTTCAATCCCTGGCACCATATGCTGCTCCAGCCCCACCCCCAGGGCAGGCTGAGCCGGCCACAGCATAAAATAAATAAAAAGTTAAAAAAAAAAAAGGAAAAAGAAACTGGGATGGTGGAATGTAGAAAAGAAAGAAAAGCAAAGCCATATATACATATATATGTATATAATATGACCAATATATAAATGTATATATTATATGATCAATATATATAAAAGTATATATGTATGCATATATATTATATGATCAATATATATAAATCTATTATATACATATATAATAGTTAAGCTAATTATACCACTAATTTCTCTCAGCTCATTGAAAAGAAAGGTCTGTGCTACTATTGTTTGGACAACTAGATACTGATATCTTGAACTCCAAGTAACTAATTTAAAGATAAAATATGCAATGTATTGCATCATATTCCTCCTATCATCATTTTGAAATTTTGTTTCATTTTTTCTCTTTAAAATAGAATGACAAGCCGGGCGTGGTGGCGCACGCCTGTAATCCTAGCACTGGGGAGGCTGAGGCAGGAGGATTGGTGTAAGTTCGAGACCAGCCTGGGCTACAAAAGTGAGCTCAGGACCAGCCTCAACTGCATAGCGAGACCCTGTCTCAAAAAGACAAAAAAAAAAATAAAAAAAAATAAAAAAATAAAATAAAATAAAATAGAATGACAGCCGGGCGTGGTGGCACACGCCTGTAATCCCAGCACTAGGGAGGCTGAGGCAGGAGGATCGGTGCAAGTTCGAGACCAGCCTGGGCTACAAAAGTGAGCTCAAGGCCAGCCTCAACTGCATAGCGAGACCCTGTCTCAAAAAGACAAAAAAAAAAAAAAAAAAAAAGTAAAATAGAATGACAGAAAGAGAAAGAGAGAGTCTGTCCAAGCTCAACAGTTAATCTACAGAGATGAGTCTATGAAAGCAGGATACCTCAACAAGGCTGGTGAATATAAGCTTGAAAGTCCAAAGGCAATTTCCCATGCTATGTGCAAGGACTACCTGTGAACTCCCTTTGAACAAGTGACTCTTATCTGTCAAGTAACCCTCTGTAAGAACTTCCCAAAGAGCCCAAGTATATTCAGTCCAGGGGCTGGCGAGATGGCTCAGCAGTCTAAAGCTCCTGCTTAGGCAAGCTTAGGCAGGCACAGGAGACCACAGTTTGAACCCTGCCCTCAGGGCAGGCTGGACCAACCATACACACAAAAAAGAACAAGCATGTTCAGTCCAGCACTGTCTAAAGATTGTTAAAGGAAGAATCAGCAGCAATCTCAGCATCCATGAACAAGGGATGATTAAGTTAATCACAGCCTGTCAATTACTGCTGAATCTAGGTAATCTAGGTAATGTGTGTACAGAGATTCACTATGTTCTCATTAGTGTTTACATCTGATAATTGTCTATTACAAGAAATTTTAAGAGCTAATCATGGTATATACAAATAATGTAACATCATATAGCTATTTAATGTTATGATTAATGTACATGGAAATGTATCCGCAATGTAGTCTCACACTCTGCCATGTAAGTATAAACTGTTACTGCTTTGGGGAATTACCTATAGATTGAGAGGTACAATTTTTCAAAATTTTAGAACATTTTAAATGTATATGCTATATGATCTAACGTATATTGAGCTTACAAAAATATTTGGAGATCTGTTTAAAGATCCTGCCTAAACCTATCACTACAGCATTACTTACAATAACAAGAAATCAAAAACCTAATTGTCCATTAATAGGGAAGTCAATACATGTTGATCCATTTATTCAGTGGGTTTTGCCATTCTAAAAACTACAGCAGGACTATAAATGATATTGCAGACAAATTAATAAAAATGCAAAATAGAGTACTAAGAACAGTATACATCCTATGAGCTCATTTGTTTTAAAATGTAACTTTTTCCACAGAACCATTATGAAAATTATCAAACAGTACAAAAAGTTATTGTGTAAATTTTTTGAAGTCTTGGGATAGTGTCTCTGCTATCTTTCTAAGAGGAAAAAAGTGAAGAGTTTAAGTAATTTAAACCCAGGGGCAAACTGTCTCTATCTCGGTACATGTGATTAGGAGTTTTTAAAAAATCTATGTAAAACATGTGGCTCCTGGTACGGGCTCAGTCTGGGCTGTTAGCTATTGTTACCTTAAATTAAACAGTGATGATAAAGGGATCTTCAAACTCAGGAACCACCCGACCACTTCCTGTCCCTGGCTTCCCTCAGCTCTGAGGCCATCAGGGCAGTTGACCGCTTCCTCCCATTCATCGTACCCTGGGCTCCTGAAGAAGGGCAGCCAGAAGAAATAAGCTAAAGACAAAAGAAGCCCTGGACATCCTTCCTGGCTGTGCAGGCAGCCCAGCTAAGTCTCTGGAAGGAGATAGAGGGGGAGCCAGGGAGCCAGTCCTGACCTCCTTCTCCAACAGTTCAGGGCTTTCCAAGGGAAGCCAGGGTCAGGGCCTGAAGGCACGGCCAGGAGGTAGAGTTTGGTCAACAGGAGAGCACAGCACAGGGCATTCTGCATATGCTCTCAGGATGAGGGGGCACGGCTGGACAGCAGCAGCGAGTTTCCTCCCTGGGGTAAGGGGTTTTAAGGTCAATTCCTCTTAATTACTTCTGGAACCCAACTCAGGGGAATTCCCTCTTACATTATGCTAAAATGTTTTTCTGACTCTACAAAGTATAAATAACAGCAGCTATTTATTGTGCTCTCCGGTGCAGGGCTACTATGTAAGTGCTTTAAGAACGTTACCTTGCTGAACACAAGAACAGCCTGGGAAGCGGCCGCTGTGGTTATCTCCTAGTGTAGAGGAGGTGGCCGACCACCAGCCACATTCTACCCAGGGTCAGGGAAGGTAGAAGGGAAGAGGAGAGGAGTGGTCGAATAACGGAGAATCATGACGAGCCCCAAGCATGCTGGGCTGTGAGAGGGCATTACAGATGCAACCTAATTTCTTGGTTAAGAGCCTTGGAGTCTGGAACCAAACAGACCTTGCTGCCTACCCTGGCTCTGCCTTTTCTAGTGAGATTTTGCGGACAAAGTCCCACTGCCCCATGTATCAGGGACCCTGTCTGTCAGCTAGGGCTACTCCAGGTACCTGGCCCTCATGAGATGTTTGTGATGATCCAGTTAGGTAAACTCATGAACACTGAATGAGGAGGCCTAGAGCATAGGCCTCTGCTACATCCTGGCGTCATCATTATTTTGTCATTGTCATGAAGATCTGATCAGCAGCCCAAGTTATTCTCAGCCAGAAGTTCCCCAAGGGCAGACTGGCCATCAAAGAACATAACCAGAATTTAGGAAATGTTGACAAGCAATAACCATGCAGATTGTTCCTCAAGGTGTTTTTCCTTGTCCTGCCTTGTGTCACCAAGACACAGCAGAAAGCATTTGTTCTTGGCTTTGCCTTAGCAAAAGTTACCACTGATCAAAAACCTAATCGCAATGCACCGGACCTCATACCAAGCACACTAGAATAAATTATAGGTAAGGCGCAAAGCCCGTTCGTTTCTGGACTTTGCTGTAATTCATACCACAGCCCTGGTAAGTCGAACAACAAAAGGATTTTTTTTCTTCACAGCTAGGGAGGCCAGAAGAATAACAGCAATATTTACAGAGCCAAAAATCAAAGTGTCAGCAGGGTTGCACTCTCCGGGGCAGTCTGCTGTCCTCTCTCCCAGCACTGGTGGCTGCCAGCCCTACTGGCTTGGGGCCACACCACTCCACTCTTCTCTGCCTCTCTGCCCACTCGCCTTCCCCTCTCGTTCTGCGGCCAAATCTCCCTCAGCCCGTTGTAATTTCACTCAGGGGCTCCCCACCTCATCAAGACTAACCTTCTCATGTGCAGATCTTGGGGCCAGGGAAATAGGTCTGTGGCACAAGTGCCTGCCTGGCAAGTGCAAGGCCATGAGTTTGAACCCTGGTCCCCCCCTCAAAAAAATTTGGAGATCTTTAACTTAATAACACTTACAAGCCAGGCATGGTGGCACACACCTGTAATACCAGCACTTGGGAGGCTGAGGCAGGAGGATCAGTGAGAGTTTGAGACTAGCCTGGGCTACAACAGTGAGCTCAAGGCCAGCCTGAACTGCACAGCAAGATCCTGTGTCAAAAAGACAAAAAAAAAAAAAAAAAAAAAAAAAAAACCAAAAAAAAAAAAAAAAAAAAAAAAAAAAAAAAAAAAAACCAGCCTGAAATGCATAGCAAGATCCTGTCTCAAAACGACTAAATAACCCAGCAGGAAAAAAAAAAATGCTTAATTACAATGCATGAAACACAGAGCTAGATTGGTGAGACAAGCTTTAGGAGGCTTAGATCAATAGCCTCCAACATTACAAGCTTCACTGGTGGCCCACTG